>JAPDSC010028231.1:0-23354 GCA_026290005.1 Latrodectus geometricus
TTAAGATAATAACTGATTCCTAATTTAACAAACATTTTTATCATATAGACAATGCATATTTCACAACGACAATTGTATATATGAAATGTGTATTGTGTATAGTATTTTCCTTCCCATAATATTCACATGGAGAAAAAGTATTGAATTTGAATTAGAATTTATATTTTGGGTTGCATTTTAATCTCAAAACTGTAATTTCAATAACTTTCCAAAGAAAATAAAAATCACACAGACTTCTTTTTGAAATATCTTAAAAACTTTTACTAAATTTTTCAAGCCGATGGATAGCTACAAAATAGCATTGAATCAAAAAAGATTATGGAGCTGCATATCAAGTTTAAGATATTTTTGTCTAACTAATTAACTCAATTTCATAGATATTGAAATTTACTATTTACATTTAAAACGATACACAAATATTCAGTATTAGATTCAAATTTATATTGAGACATTGTGACTCTGTTAAGTGATAATTTCCTCCATTATGTAAATCTTATTAGAAATTAATATTATCTGTTCTTTATAAACTGATGGTGTATATTTACAAACACGCACACATATACATATTCCTACATAATTGTGTAAATATATCTTAAATTTCTTCATGAAATGCCCATGTTTTTCTATCCTTTGGAATCCTTAGTTTCTTTAGAATATAAATGCACTAGTTTGCATTATAAAATATAAGGAGAACTTGAAATCCCGATCAAAAGCGTTTTATCTTAACAAGATTTTTCAGTTCAAAATTCCCATACATTTTAAAGAAATAGAAATACATATTCTGCGTTTCCCATAAATGCACTATTTGAATCTTAAAGAAAGAGCTCTTAAGCTATAACTCTACTTCGGAAACACTTTTTAAAATATTGAGCATAGAACTTCAAACGCTTTTGAAATATAGAGCATAGAGAGTATCCCATTGTTCTCTTTCACCATTATAAAGAAACGAAATATTTTTCAACAGTAGATGAAATTATTGAACAATAATATATTAAGCTTTTTATATGTATTTATTTCTTTAACACAATTTAAATCCGTTTATTTTAAAATAAATGTTAGATACACTTATTGAAAAATGTATCATCCTTCTTACAAGCTATGTAATTTTAATAGGATGCATTACATTTTTGAATAAAGCTTGAATTCTTGTTTCATGAATTTATAATTTAACTTATACAGGACTTTGTGGACTTTCTAAAGTGCATGAAACTGTTATGAAAATAGGAAAAAGGTCTATATTTTAGGTTATTTCTTTATAAAAAAAAAAGGATGTATTTGCTGGTCATAATAGAAAAAAATAAAAATTTTATTCCCACACAGTATTAAGAAAATCCATCAAGTATTAAGATAATACTTGATGTAACTAAAAGACGCATTACGTCTTCTATATCATGAACCTTTTCTCTTAAGCCATAACAAGATATTTTGAGATAACACTACTTATAGTATCTCATTAATACATTATCTATGTAATAGTCATTTTTCACGTAATATTTAAAATTATGAGAAATGTTCAACTCTGACAAAATATAACTTCAGAAACAGAAGATACATTATGTCTTTATTTTAGCAATAATATTTGAAAAAAAAAACAAATGCATTGCTTGACAAAACATTTGAAACAAACAAGAAACATTACAAACAAAATATTTGAAAACAAAACAAAAATTTTGCTTTTAAATGCATTTCTGTCCATCAATAGTTTTAGCTTCAGTTCATAAACGTTCTAGCACTAATTATCTTCAGATCATAAGAGTTATAACAAAACTTATCTTCAGCTCATACAGGTTTTTCCATTGAATTGAATTGCCGTTTGTTCATTGTGATTACACAAGATGATTTCTCAAAAAATATTAATAAGATTTTTAATCATAATTCCTTAGAAAAGTGGAATTTTTGTTTCAAAGAATTTTTATTCTTTCAAAAATAATAATTTTATATAAATTAAATGGACTAATTGTAAAAGAAAACGTTATTTTTTATAACATCGATCGATTAGAGATATTATTTTAACCCGCCATGTCTTCCATTATACTTCATTAGAAAATGCAAAATGAGTTCAAAAATTATATATAATTATTAATCTGGTTTAAACTAAATTACATGATAATTATTTTAAATAATCATAATAAAATGTTCACCATTTTTATCACTCAGGAAGTATTTCAATTGTCTAATATCCAAATAATCATGCAGATTTCAATACTTTTGAAATATCAGATATATTCTTGAAAGAATTCATCAATATATTTGAACCTGCTGTGTGTGTATGTGTGAGAAATATTTGAATTGAAATACAGACTACAATATTGTTAAAAGATTATTACATTTATTATTCCTAGGCAAACATTCTAATTAATATTACTATATGTGAATCAAATGTATGCAATATTATTAAAATGTCTAAAATTATATTATATAATAATGTATATTTCGGTAGGGAACGTTCTGAATTTTTTGAATTCATAAGCTTACATAATGTATGATGTGCATTTATCTGTTTACTCTTTGAAAATTAAATTTCTCTAATTATAAACTGTATTATCATCACATATAAGTGGCAGTGGTTCAGCTATTGATTTATTGTATGCATTTACATATGTAACAGAAATGTTTTACACTTGAAACAAATAATAAAAGTGTAACAATAATATTTTCTTTTAATGTCTGTTTCTAGTGCAATCATTTTCGACTGCATACAATTGATAGTTCCACTTCAGGGGGTACTATACTGAGTGGATTGCTAATTATTTACTTTATTTAATTAAGTTTGTGTATTTATTAATATTGCATTACATGTTATTCCTAATTTTTCAATTTTGCTTTTATATTATATAGATAGATATTATTTTATTATTACTACAAATTTTTTATTTTCAACGGAAATTGGTTGATTCACTTGAAAAATCCTTTATTTGAAAAACTAAACCTCATGTTCAAAAGAAATGCATCATACTATGATTTCCGTTTTCAAAATCCTCATAAATTTAAATGGAACATAATACTGAAGCAATATGCTTCAAATAAGATGTATTATTTGAATTCTAGAATAACAAAACTTTCTGAGCAAATTTTGAACAGACCACTTTAAAATATATTGGGGAATAGTATGTATTATTTAAATCCACTGAAGCGTGAAAGAATACATTTTCGTAATATTTGCTGTATTAAATAAATTTTCTCCTACTTGTATACGAGTTTAAATGTGTAGAAAACAGATGACTATTATTTTTTGTTGCGAAAATAATATCTGTTTGAGGTTTTATTTTAAAATATTTGAAACACTTTTCTACAATAATTTGTAGTTTTATTTGTAATCTGGAGCACGTACTTTTTTTTATGAAAATCCACACTGAAACTTTTATATTGTTCCTTCGAAATAAGTTATAGTGACACAGATAAAATGTGTAAAGTAATTTATAATATTTTAACAAGTTATAATAATTTTCATTTGCAATTTCAAATATTCATTATTTATAAAATTCCTAAATATGATAACCGAAAATAAATTTTATGGTTTATCGAACATTATGATCAAGGAACATATCTTCGTTCTACGTTCTAGGAAATTCTTAGAAAAAAGCTGAAGAAATGACGTTTAAGCATTTGAACTTTTAAAAATGTATTTAAAATAAACATTTAGGGGAAATTGTACGGTACGAAATATTTAGTAAGCCGTTTCATATATATTGTGCCAGATCTTCTATTCCACAATTATATAGAATACCACAACTATTAGAAGTATAGAAAGAAATAACAAAAGCAAAAAAAAAAAAAAATTATATCTAATTTGGTTATTTGTTTATTTATTTTAACCTGTTTTTATATAAACGCATTCTAGAGCATTAAGACTGATCTCATAGAGTAAAAATTAAAAAATTTAAATGACCTTTTTTGAAATCAAAACATTTTCTAAAAAAAATTCTAAAAGAAGAAAAAAAGCTAATCTTTCTTTTTTTTCAAATTACACTGCTGTACAATTGCTAAGGACAGATTACAAATTACAATATAGCATAACATTAAGCGAGACATAAGGCCTAGTAGGATAAAATATAGTTGCCACACTGTTCAGACATTAGAATAAAGAATATTTATTGTTCTGGAAAGTACAAAAGCTGTGAAACAACTGATAGAAAAAAAAAATGTTTATTTGATGCTGCATACGGAAAAATGGAACAAAGCATCTAAAAGTCAGTAGGCACCTTGAAGAAAGGTATCAGTACGGGATATGTCCACCGTGGAGTGTGATGCAACATTCCACACATCGTATCATACTTTGCCCAACATTATTCAGCAGCTGTTGAGGTAATTTAACACATTCCTCTGCGAATGCATGGATGAGGGTGTTCTTGTTTGTCGAAGCACCAGCAACTTGCCTCCCCAAAGCATTCCACACATTTTCAATGGGAATAAGATCTGAAGAACGTGATGGCCATACGAGACGTTGAATACCCTAGCTATTTAGTCAATCCTGAACAGCCAGTTTTCAATGACATGCTGCGTTGTTGTCCATAAAAGCAAATTTATCACCGACAATGCCATGGAAAATACGAGCATGAGTAGTACTTCATTAATTTATCGTTAGCCCGTCATAGTCCCATTCGCAACTACATATAGGGGCGTGCGGCCATTGATCATGATGCCAGACCACACCATGACATTGTATGTCGGATATCAGTCCCTTTCCTGGATATTTTCTGGACGATAAGCAGTGCCACTCTCACGACAGATCAGTTGGCGTCTACAATCCAATGACAGACTGAACCTTCTCTCATCCGAGAATAGTACGCATGCTCAATCCTGTTCAGTCCAATTGCGATGCTCACGACACAATTGCAAAAGGGGCAGTACGGTGCTGTCTGGTCAATGGGACACACACAACAGGTCTGCGGGCATATAGTTCTCCTCCCCTCAAATGTCTGGCAACAGTTATTCGGGAGATCTGCTTTCCTGAGACAGCAAGAAACTGATTTGCCATTTGCTGAGCTGTGGAGCACCTGTTTCTTTTTGCTGATAGGACGATATATCTGTCTTCTGCAGGCGTCATACTTCTGACACGACCTCCCCCTTGCTACCTACTACACATTTCAGTAGTTTAAAACGACTTTAACAATCGTGAAACAACGCTGTGAGCGATGTCGAACTCCCTGGCAACATCTGTTATTTTTCGCCCTTCTCCGATGTTTCCAATAATTCGGCCACGCATAAAATCATCAAAGAACGGGAAGACATGCCATAAATTTCAAGTTCGTCTATTAAATATTTTCTGTAAAACTTTGACTTGACACAACAACTGTCCACACTTATCTGTCCGCTCTTATGAACGCTATCACGTTATGAACAGACGTGGAAAAATAATTTGCATACGCATACTTCTTCTATTATGGATTACAGTCAGGTTGGAATCTCACTACGTCCGTGGCGTCTGCAAATACATTTTAAATGACCATCGAAACATATTTCAAAGTGAAACTCTTATCTGGAAACACTTTTACACTGATTTTATTGACTGGATTGCCAATAACATCGACACCCCAGCATACAGGATTGTCTGTGTACAGAGGTCCATCGTAATCAGCGCAGGGGCACTGGTGCCTTAGTAAAATCATTTATCTCTAAATATTATTCCATTTATTATATCCCTTGATACAATATTAAAGCAATGCACATTTTATTGTATTAATGTATATTTTAAATACATATATTAAATATACTATTAATAATTAATACAATGCATACTTTATTAATAGTATATTCAATATATAATACATTCTAAACATGAAAGATTGATTTTTCCTAATATTGAATTAAAATAGAACAAATAAATTTATACACTTCTCAATATATAAATTTATTTGTTCTATGTGTTTCCATTTATGATAACATTTATAAAAGATTGGATGTATCATTTCTAGGTTGATATCAATTATAAGATATGCTAAAATGCTACTTTATTACAAAAACCATGTGGAAATGTATTTGATTTGAAACACAAACTAGCGATTTTTTCACACATTTTTATGATACCAATTTTTAACAAAATGCTGCAGTAAATTAATCATTGCCATCATTTATTAAGCATTTGATAAATTTAAGATATCCCATTTTGTGTTCGTTATTTAAAAAACATTTTCCTATTTTTAAAACAGCTTTCAATTTTTTGAAAAGTATTTCTATATTTTAAATGATAAATGCATAATATAATATGTGTGGACTTTTTTAAATTGAACAAATAACATTTCTCACAGACGAGATGTCTTGAGTTAAGCATCAAACATTCACGTGTAAATACACCATTATTTCGTTCCATATTATAATGTTCAGCATTCTGGAAAAATTTATTTTGCATCTGAGTGCCCATTTATTTTAACCTTATGAATAATGCATCCGTGGAAAAGATGCATGAGTGAAAGATAGCTGCTTTATCGGTTTTCTTCAAAAAGCAATTTCTACGGTAATGTAAAACATTTTAAATTCACTCATATAAGCCACTAAATAGCTTCAAAGCAAGATGTTTGAATTTATGTTACGTTCATTTTGCTTAGAATTCTAACGAAAAGAACATTAAACGCTATATCTATAGGAGATCATAATCTTTAAGCAATTCAACTATGATAGCTTTAAAAACATTTTATCGATGTTTTAAAAATTGTTTCAAGAATATTTTTCCAAAAACGTCAATATTTAGAATTTTTTTTTAAATATCAAGACAAATTCTTAAGAAAAAAACCCATGCAACAAAATATGCTCAAAATTATTTTTGATTATCTTTTGTGTAATAAACCTTGTTTTTTGAAAAATAACTAATAAATTTAAATTAAAAATAAATTGACTTGTACACTGATGAAATTTGAGTTTTAAATTTGAGTAATAAATGTGTATTTTTAGATATAAAAACCATTATAATATTTTATATTTAAATTGTATTTTCACATAATATGAAGCTTGCAAATATAAATATTTTATAAGCAATAGGGATTTCGATTTATACTGAGTCAAATTGTATATCGTAATAACATATTTTGATATATTCTGTAATGAAATTTCTATATTTGTTATATATATTTTCATAGAAGCAATGTAAAAGTGTAAAAAGTGAAGATATCAGTATTTAAAATTAACCATTTTTCATGTAATTCATACACCATTAAAATTTTTCGAGAGAAAATTTTGGGTCTAAACATTGAGTGAAATATTTGGTGCCAAGATTATTATAATGAAACACGAATTTCCGGATTTATATAATAATGAAAAATAATAGTTTAATTAAAAATATTAAATGATTTCAGGTTTTTAATTGCAGCTTATTTTCATTATTACAAGATAAGTAAATTATAATTTACATGTTTTACAGTAATGAAAATAAAGACATATAAATTAAAACATGTAATTTATATAAAATATGATCATCAAAGGGAAATGCTAATAATGATTTTTTTTACATAAACTGGAAAGAAAGTATAATTTTGAAGTCAATAGACAATTTATACCAAGAGTATTCATATACTAAAATTTAAAGTTTATTCAATGTAAATTAAATTTGTTGGAAAGTACTACGTGTGTGCGTATGAAATGTAACTGAATAAAATCTTTCATGCGTTATATGTAATTTTATTTTTTATCTTCATCATATAGAAATGTCAGTTTAAGATATTATATACATACTGACACACTATCCTTCTTCTATACCTTGTTTTAGCATTTTGCTGTATGTAGATAAAGAAAAATTAAAGAATTGTTTTTCTTTTAACTCATTATTGTTGAACTGTGTATATATGACGAATTTATTTAAATAGCATTTAAAGAGAATTCATAGAAATAAACTTAATAGAAAGAAATATTTTTATCAGTTCCTGTTATATATAATATAAATATATATATATATATATATATATATATATATTTGCTAAATTTATTACATATTTTAATATTAATTTCTACACTTTATTAATATTAACTTAATAAACTGTAGAAATGTTTCTTATTAAAATAGCATTTTGATTAAAGTTAATAAGGATACTTTTTTCAAACTTTTTACTATACAACTACTTATTATCAGAAATAAGCATTTATACCGATATCAGCACAAATTGAATATTGTGTGAAAAAAAATCTTAAGGCATGCTACATCGATGTTATTAACATTTAAGCAACTTCATTATTTTAATAAAAGATAAAAACGCCATATTTTTAAAATAAAAACTCTATTAACCTGGGAGTGAGAAAAGTGTAAAAAATATATGGACGTAAAATTCTACTTTAAAAATGTAAAATTTAAAAAAATGAGTGTTTAATATTGTTGGAAGACTCTGTTAATATTAACTAAAACTGTTTATTGAGTAATCATAAATCCAAAATATCACTATTAGAATATATTATTACTAGATAGCTGTAAGTAATATTTATCTCAAAAAATGGTTATTTAAATTAAATAAATGATTATCATTTAAAATAATCTTTAAAAAAGATTAAGATAATAAAACCGGTAATTTTGTTAGATTGATCATATGTATGTCTCTTCTTCGCAGTAAATACTGAATACTTGCTATCTAATAATAGTGATAATATGATAAATTTCCTTAGATATAATTTCAAAATTTTATACAATCATTTTATAAAACTTAAAATCTACATTTAAATCTTAATTATCAATTAAAAATGTGGAATTAAAATCTATCTTTCTCAAATTTCTAACCTAAATTAAATTTAGGTTGGAAATATTTATGAAAATTTCACTTTAGATTACTGAATAATATTTTCACAATTAATTTTTCTGAAATTAAATATTTAAAATAAATTAAGATGACCTAAACACAAAAAATTGGATTATATATTGTAACAAATCAAAGAGAATTCACATCAATAAAATTTTTTCCCCTGCTCTTTAACAAAATAGAAAAGCTTTCTACACAATTTTCTATTCTTTGAAAAAGAAAACCAAAGTTTAGAAACACTTTGTAATGTTCATAAAATCAAATAAAGTTACATACAACTGGTATTTTTGTTAATATCATATTTTAGATTCGTAAAATATATCTAAATATTATTAAATTTAAACCTTAAGTAATATGGTATAAATAAATGTTACTCTTTGGCTGATAGAGTTTATGATTGAAATACGAAACAAACAAAAGGTTCATTAATTCCATAATCTGAGATCATTATATTTAACGTTTTAATGAAGAAAGCGGTTCATATAAAATTTCACACTGTTGATACATTTTTTCTTAATAAAAATAAATTTGAATTATTTATCAATTAAGTTCAATATTAGGCCATTTAATTTTTTATATATTTTTTATTTCCTAAATATTCTATTTTTTGTCTCCTTTTAATATGGCATATTATCTGCTATAAAGAATAATTTATTCCATTCAAGAAATATTATAAATAATTTATTTGGCAATCCTAAAAATCATGCACAATACTTTACACTTTATCAATACTTTACACTTCATTATCATAAAGATAAAAAATGTATCTTTATGATAATGAAGTGCTCTCATTGTAAAACTTATTACAGAATTTATATAACAATTTTCACTTGATTTATATTAAAACTTAAATTGAAATTAAAAAGATTATAACTTGTGATATCAGCGTCATCTCTTTCCTTATCAATAAATCTCTCACTATTCTGAGATATTAAATTCAAGTGATTGTATTTTACCTAATTTACCACAATATATGTATTATGTGTCATCAATTAACTAATCCTTCACTAATAATTTATGATAAATGACAGTTCAGAAGAACAGATGCCAGATAAATGATTAAAATTGGTTAACTGAGAGAAAATATCTTTATCGTAAAATATCTGGTTATTTAGACAAAGCTAGTTAAACGAAACTAGTGTTCAAAACAAATATTTAAAATAAAGTTTTAAAAAGCAAAAAATATTAAAAATGCTTAGCATAATAATTCGCTTGTTATTTTTCTCTAAATTGATATTTTAATAGAAATTTATATAGAACTACGAATTTATGAGGGACATGGTACATGAGAGAATTAATATAGACATACATAAATATTTAGTTATATATATTAAAAATAGTTTAAGTAAATAGAAAAATTACTCAGAAGATAAGAAATTGATGATTAATATTGGAAGACATGTAAAAAACATGAAAAATATATTATTTTTAAAGTTTTGGAAACTTTCTTGCTGTATACAGATCTTTATTGAATAGCATAAAAGAAATATGTGTTACATTCAGGTATTTAGAATAAATTTAATAATGGCATTTATTTTTTATGTTTATATACATTACATTGCTTTATGTGTTAATAATATATTAAAAATTTGAAAAAATTAATAGTCTGTAAAAGTATATGGTACATAGTATTACATTATGTGCAAAGCTATTTTATTGTGCCTACATACTATAATATTATGTTGTGCAACTAATAAAAATTAAAAACTTGAAATTTTTGTTAAATAAATTGTTTGAACTTTAAGATATTAAATTTTAATAGAATAAACAATTACTATATGTAATTATTTATATCTCCATTTCATACAAATATACTGTTTACAAATAATTTAATCTCACCAAATATCTATGTATCCAATACATATTGTATGTGAACATGTAGATAATTTATTCACATGTTCACAGGCAAGGCTAATTGCCTTGCTTGTGACAGTTTGCATAAAATTTATGATAAAAATATTTCAAAATTTTTCATTTTTAATAAAATATAATAGTAGATGAGATTAATTTCTGAAATAAAATTATTTCTTTCAAATTTTAAAATATTTGGTTAAAGATAAATACTAAAAGTTAGACAAATTACATAAAAATAACTTTGTTTTACAGTAAAAATATATAAAATTAAATTTCTTAATATACAACCTAATATCCGAACATTATATTAAGGCATTTGAGCAACAGTCTCATTTACTCATCAGGTCTTTCATAAAATGTTGGTCGTAATTACATTCAAACAGATGCAAATGCAAAAAACACATTTACTTAGGAGAAGCTCATCACCATTTATGAACTATCATCTATTGTTCAATAATGCATGGAATTAATCCGGAAGCTTCATTACTATAAAATTATTACTTATAGGCCATATGACCCCAAAATAATTTACATATCGACATTGTACTTCATAAAACGATTGACATAATAAGTTTTCACCTGTAGGTACATTAGCATATATTTATTCTTAAAAAATTTCAAATATTCCTTTGCAAAATCAAAATAATGATACTTAATATTTCAAGGGACTTAAATATCTCTGTAAATACGCATTAATAAAACACAAAAACTTCTTGCACTTTTCCAAGTCAGTTTATATTTTATTTACTTTAAAAATTCAAATTATTTTAAAATAAACAGTTAAATTAATTAACATATACTTTCTTTAATTAAAGTACAAAATATTGTGTTTTAAATTCTTAATTACTGTGAAATGAAATAACGTATATTTTAACATACTCACACGTTTTCAAGTTTAATATTCTAAAAAGAAAAATAAATTCAGTTCCTTAATGAGTGGGGGTTCGGTGGTGAATGTCGATATTCATATATTGGCGCAGCTTGTCCTCTTTGGACATTACGTATTCTTCGGACATATACTGTATTTCTTTATTTAACAACACATTTTGTGTGTCATTCTTTTTTTAATTTATCGTTATTAAGTGGAAGATTTATTCAGACAACATATATCTAAAACTTTACATAAAATTAATAACAATTGCGGTCAGTTTATGCTTTAATTGTAGTCATTTTCATTACTTTGAGCCCCTTAAATCAATTTAAATTTGGTATTATAATAAAATTATACTTAATTTCATTCTAGAAATATTGATTCAAAATTAATTTTTTAAATCATTATTTAATTTTTTGTCAAAATAGAATATATTTTGAAAACGGTCTCTAATCCCATTTTCGTACATTACAAGGAGAATCTGCAATTTTCTGTAGATTCAATATCAATATAAACATCCATCTCTAAGAGAGAAATGCTTTCTGTTTCCAATGCCGGCTGCTACTAGGATTAATCCTTTCAGGACAACACGGACGGGAAGTGAGAGCGATTTATATGGTGGGTCACCCTGCTTGTGTGTCATCGCTCCCCCAAAAGGGGTTTGGTTTTCATTACTTGAAATCATTAATCAAACTGAAGACCCCAGTTCCACGGGTATCTTTTTATATACAGAACACTGTGAGCATGACACATTTAACGTGCATCAGCCGCTATCATCAAACACCAGGAATCTTCCATTGGATTAGATCTTACTATCTTCTGATACCAAAGGTCTTAACAAACCAGGCTACCAGGAATTCTTTAAGTTTGGAATCAAACCACTAATAATTTAATGGAAGATAACATTAATCATTCAAGTACAAATTTAGCACTAAAGTTGTTCGATTAATTAGTTAAAGTACTTTTCTTAATAAAATTTTTTCTGCTTAGAATACGTAAATAACTATTATTAATATGAAAACTTTTGTAAGCAAAATTAATTATTTGATTGCATTTTTTTTTTTACTTTTTAACAAGAATTCGTAATAACCATTCAAAATTTATCTACAGCAACTATTTTGAGAAAAAAAAATGTAATAAATAAGAAACGATAACTGAAATTATTTAAAAAAAATAATTAACATAATAATTTTTTCTTAACAAATTGCCAAATGTATTTGCTTATAAAAATAATTATGAGGATTGAAAAATAATGACTGATGAAAAAATAAGAGTGAAAAGAAAATAGAAAATTGATAGACATAATTGTTTATAGGGAAAAAATAAAACCCAGAAAATTGAAGTAATCAAATTTTTTAGAAGCATTTTAACAAACATTTTGTATTTGATTTTTCCTTAATTATTTTATTTAATTGGAATGAATATAAATTGTAATTCCTTCGTTAAACGGAAAGCAATTAATATATTTTTCTTGCAATGATTGTTTTTAATTGTTGAAATATTTGGGTAAAGAATAGTTTACACTGATTTATTTAACTAGTTAAAATCTTGCTTACACTTTAAAAAAAAGCAAATGCACACAGTATTCATAAATTATTGAATGCTGCACATTATTATAAAGTAAGAAAACTGTTTAATCACACATACTCAAAACTTATGTCTTCAAAAATTAATCAATCATTCAAATTTTAAAATAAATCAATCAATCGCTTATTTCTTAAATGTTTTAAATTTAATTTTAAATTTTAATAGAAACAGAGTTTTCGAAATGTCAAAAATATCAGTGATAATTTTTTTAGTAGAGAGTTTTTAATCGAATGTCAATTTTTTCTATTAGTTGTATAATAATTAAAATTAAAATCAACTATTTTTTTTTCTGAGTAAATCTTGGGTAATAATTTATTGTTGCAGAAGCATATTTAGTTTAAAATAATAAAAATTTGATAACTTGACAGAATTTTTGAAGTTTTCATTATATTGTGAAACGAGTAATTTAAAAAAAATGAAGGATTTTTTCAAAGTTCTATTAAAAATTAAGAAATTTCTATGAATGTATGATTAATATTAATTACTCTATTCTATATAATTAATTATTTTAGTGAATAATAAAATTTCTTCTACAATTTTTTAACCGTATGTAAGGCATCAATTCTGTTTGATGGCAACAACAAAATATATTAAACTTAAGAAATGTATGAATGCTCTTTATGTGAATTTCCAATACGTACATTACAGAAAGTTTTGTTGTTCTTGATATTTATGTAAAACATTAAATCATTTAACACTACTTTTATATTAACTTATCAATGTTTAAATCATGTATTTCCATAAATCGCATTTACATTCTATTTTTGATTATTTCGAAAATTAACAATAATTAAAATAATTATTATCAATAATTAGTTATAAAAAATTAGAGATATGATTTAAAGTGTATGCGTGATGCATTAGTGTAACATATATTAATGAAATTAACAATGTGGAATTTATAAATTCAAACAAAAATTTGCATCAAAAAATTATTTTATTGGTGAAAAAATTATTTTCAGTGGAATAGACTTATGAAAAGATTCGGAGAACATATGAATGGGTTTTATGTTTGTATTAAATTCTCTGAATTTCAATAACTCAAGTCTAAATTGTTTTGACTAAATAATACTAACTTTCAGACTAAATAATTTTGATAAAATAATAAGTATACACCTTCTGTAAATAAAGTTCTTCAAAATTTCCAAAAATACCAGACAGTGTATATGAAATCCAAGTTCAGTATTTATACATATTATTATATTACTTTAACCAATATCTTAATGAACAATAAAAAATTATTTTTTGGCTTCAGTGGAATAATTATTTTTTAGACATTTTTGAACCGCACAACACAAATAACAGCAAGTTATAAAAAATAATGCTTTAAAAATCAATCCTTTACACATATCAAAGAATAACCATTCCCTCGCATATATATTTATTATATGGAAAATCTAATAATAAGCCTGAAGCAACCACACTTGGTGAAGAAATTCCCTAACAAGTAAGAGTACTCTGATTTTTTTATTCCATGATACAAGAGAAAGTTATCTCTTAAGACCTATTGCCAATCAATAAGCCATGCAATAATGCATACTTGTAAAATGCTTTTGAAAGATGGGAATTATTTACTTAAAACTTTATTTGCAAAAATACGATAATTGTCAATCATGTAAGCACTGCATACGTGTTAACTTCATTTAATTTCATATCTTATTTTTTTTCAACAGCATTAAAATTTAACTATTGAAAATAATATAATTCGGAATAAAATTTTAAACTTTAATTGTGTCTTATATATTTTCAAAATAATAAATTTTTAAAATACTTGCTCTTACTTTTTTATTTAATTAATGAAACTCATTTATAGTTATTATTTATTTTATATTTATATATTATTATGCAGATTCATTCATTGAAATAACCCGTTATCTAATTTAATTTATAAAATATTATCTACAATCTATTACAAAGAAAAATTTAGTTAATTTAAGCTTTGTTTTTTTTAGAATGAAATTTAGCAATATTTTAAGCAAATACATTGGTGTAATTTTATACATATTAATTAATTAATATACATAAAATATTGTTTGACTAAGAAAAAACGAATATCGCATATCGAGGTTGTAAATTTTATACTCAAAAGAACTCTCATTTACAGCAACTGGGGTGTGAGGCAAAGAGCAACAATGAATTCTTGAATGAGAATTCCAAGTTTTATTTGCACAGTGTATGTTAAACTTATTATGATTTAATATATCAATATTGTCAAAATATAAATAAATAATGTATTTCAAAGTAAGGAAATAAAAAATATAATGAATTAATAAAATTAAATATCTTTCTGGTTGGTTGAATTTTCTTCTGAGATAGAATTGTGCAGTCTTTGATAAAATGGTGTGATAAATAATTCTATGCGTTCTTTTGTGCTTTTATTAGTTATTGGATGAAAGTTAATTTTAGTCGTGATAATTATTTTGTCTAGAAGGAGCTAATTATATGATAAGTTATATCACAAATCTTGATCAAACTGAAAGTAGCTAGTAGAATAAGAAATGTGAAAAATGCTATACATGAATAGAATAATATTTTTGCCCTTTTTGGATGGACGTCGGGTTGTCATTCAATATATACTCAGGTGCTTAAAAGCAATATTCAATCCAATAATAGTCTAAAAATTTTCCGAATCATTTACAAGCATTGAAATTGAATTCTACTACTGTCATTATGATAAAATTTAGACAATCGACGCTGTTTATGTGAAAGAAAAAAAAATAAAAAATAAAAAAAACAATCCCAAAAGTTGATTTTGCCGGAGTACATCTGCAGTTATGAAGGAGAGGAAGGAAACATTTTGTGTATTAGAACGATAAATATAAAAATATAGAATGATACATTTATTATGAATAGTGTTCTAGTCATACATAGTGTATTAAGTTTAATACATATTTTAAAATAATTTAAGTGTTGGAAATTAAAAATCTTGGCTATGTTATTTTACAAATATATCATTTTTTTTTTCATTTCGGCTTATGTTAAACTCGTGGAGAAATAACTCTTTTTTTCTAACTTTGAGGTATCAATCCGATTTAAGATGAAAAACCTGAATTGTATGGGATATTTTTTCCTGCAAATTCTGGTTGCCTATTTAATTGGAGCTTATTTTATTGGATTTAGCTTGTAACTTTATGATCCCTTATTTGCACATTAATGTTTTAATGCAAGACAATGTATATGACGGCATTTACTTTCCGAAGAAGTATAATGTGATTGATTTTTTAATTGTGACATTTTTCATTAATATATTAATATTTAACTTCACCATAACTTAGGGTTTGGATCTCTCTCTTTGATTAGATGATCCAGAATTTATTCGCTACTGGACAGTAGAAATTTGATTTTCCATTTACATTTTCTGTGTACATCTCTATTAAGTGAATGCTTATTTTCTTATAACATGTTGATAGCACACTTTTCTCTTCAATAACACATATTAAGCTTCTGTTTGCATATAATTGATTTAATTAATCCCCACGTCTATGTAGCATCCAAAATCTATATTAATTAAGTTCTTTGTGAGCCAGAATTGTTATTTCAATATTAAAATTAAAAGTTGCTTGAATCAGTATCAGTATGTATTTAGGTTTTAGATAGTTGTTTGAAAGTAATCACTATATTTTGTAACATATAATGCGTTATAAGTAGTGTTTATATTTGCATACATTAAATAAAGTTAGTTTTAAAATTGTTTGGTCACTTTTATGTAGATTTTAAATACTTTTTATCAGATAATAAACAATATGTATTACATAGTTTTGTCTATCAACAAGAAAGACTATGGAATATATTTTTTTCAAAATGTTTCCATATTTTCATGCTTTAAGAGATCTAAGTGATAACAAAATTAAGTTGAATGGTAATGCCTTGAGAAAATATATCATTGTTACAAGTTCATTTATGATGAACATAAATGGTATTATGATCTGGAAATAAAGCTGATTATTATCATTTGAAACATTATTTACACTGGAAACATTTTAGTTTACTGAATTGATTTCATGAATAAAAATACTCCATAGTGTTTTACATTAGTATAGGAATTAATTATATATTTGAACTAATATTATTGATTATAATAATAATTAATTATAATTGAATTTATTTGAATCAAAATAAAAATGAATCTAATCTACCTAAAATAAAAACATAATCTTTTAAAATTACAGTTTTAGCAAACTGTTTATTCTTAAATAATAAGCATTTTATAATAATTTAGAAATTAATTGCATATCATTAGTAAATCTTTTCAGGACTTATACATAAATTACAATGATTGTGTCAAACTATATATAATGATATAATGCATTGGTGGCCAAACTTTTGGGATCCTGGGTCAACTCCACGTTTAAAAAATCGAAGGCGGTCTACCAATGGCAGATCTAAATTAACGAACATATTTATTTTTGGTAACAAGAAAATATGGTAAATTATGTAATTTTTCTAAAAAATATATTAATATTTACAAAATAAAACATTTCTGGCGAAAATAATCAAAGTATTCATATATCAAAAACTGACCATACAATTCCCTTCATTTAGTTGAAATTTGGCACTGATATCTGCGACAAGCTTATCATATTGTGGCTGGTACAAGCTTATTGCAATTTATAAACAAGAAATTTAAATGTTCATCTGTTAAATATGACCAATATTTGTTTTTTGTTCATGGTTGAAAAAGCAGATTCACAAAGATACCTCGATCCAAAGTATGATTTTAAATACAAAATCAATTTGTAAATATTTCGAATTGTTTCCTCAGAAATTAATTTCCAAAAATCAGTATCACTAAATATGCTCTGGATTTAAGAAATAAATTGAATCTTAATTTAATAATTTCTCCCTCGACCGTGACTGATGTGATATCTATTAAATGTCCTATTTTTTCATGTATACCAACAATGTTGACATTTTCATTAAATGGAAATATCATAAAATTAAATATTTCTTTCAATCTAATTAAGTCAGAGAATCTTCTTTCAAATTCTTCAAACAAAACAAGTATTAAGCGAAGTCTTCGAAGTCTCGGTTTGGATTATGGATGCACTCTTCTTCATGCTTTTGAAGTTCCTCAATTCACGTTTTCTTAATTGAGACGCATACCTTTCTATAGTTTTTTTGAATGCTTTAAACGCGCTCATCATATCTGTTTTAGGTTTTATAAATCGTAAACCTTAAATCATAAATCCTTAAATCGTAAATCTTTGCACAGTTTGTTTCAGGTTTTAAAGCGTTGACTGTAGTAAATTTTTATTTTAAATAATTCATTGATTCCATGTCATAAGTCATAAATTAAATTGTTAATATCCGAGGTCATTATCCGGATGGTCACGAGGACTACCAAAAATGTCTTCGTGGTCTACAAGTCGACCGTGGTCGATGTTTTGGCCATACCTGATATAAAAGGATTAAAAGATAAGCAAAGCAGAAAAACAAAACAATAAGAAAGTATAACACAATAATAATATAAAATTTTATCAATAAGCACTATTTCTTTATATAATAACCATGATGAAACATAGCATTTGATAATAAGATATAACTAATAAGACATAATTTTTAAAATAAACAAGAATTTGTGATTTATTGCAAGAGTTGATCAGACATTTTGAAATTTATTCCAGATAAAAAATAATTATAAATTGCAGTAATGAGCAATAACTATATGACACAAAATAAAATTACTTACTTAATGCGAGTAATGATAGACATATAATATATATGTGTAGATAGATATAGACATTATCTTATAAGCTGCATGGTGATATACGATCATAAGGACGAATATTGTAATATTATATCTCTTAATTTATGAGGCAATAAATACGACAGAATGGAAGATAGTACATCATGTAATTCTAACGTTATATGATATGATATCGTAAATATACAATATATAATGTAATACAATAACTTATATCTGTCTTCTGGACCTCAAATTCAAAACATCTTCCAATTGCTCTAATAATGCAGATCATATAAATTAATAATTTGAGTTAAGTAATTAATATGTTATCTTATTAAGAGATAATTGTATTGTACAAGAAACCAATATTTAAAGCTATCAATCAAAATATTGAAATTTGTAGAAAACTAAACATTTTTAAAGTATTTTTTTTTTTAGATAAACTAAAAAACATAATTTTTCAATTTCCCAAAATAAATTTAACAATGAAAAAATGCAAATGAACGTTGATAATCAATGAACAATCAAATTTATTAAAAGAAAGAGAAAGGCTTGTTTTAAAGAACAATATAAAAGTTTATGTATTATTCTCTAGTGCAATCGAGATAGCAAAAGTTATTGCTTCTACTATACAGTTCCATTTAAATGTTTCATACAATCACTTAATTTATAACAATAAAGAGTAGATAAAATAAGGAACTAAATCATTCATACATTAAAGTAATAAAACATATTGAATTGAAAATGTTATATGATTAAATATTTAGGTAAATATGAAATAAAAGTAAAAAATTGAAAAAAATTATGATATTTCAATGAAAGTATTTACATTTTGATTGCCTGTTCGTATTTTAATAATATTATAATACTTTTGTAGAAATTATCTTTGCATTTTTAAAATAAATTTGTAAGTAATTCTAGAACTAAAATTCCGAGAACAATATTTAATTAAATTTGCAATACCTATAACACCTATACTTTAAAAATTACGCTGTTTTAAGTTCTTATTTTTACTTTCCAGTATAGCTTTAGTAACATATTGAGATAATCAAAATAGTTGTAAGAATTAATATTAAGTGTACGAGTATAATATGCTGTAATAATTTCAGGAAATAGCAATCGTTGTTCTTAAATCTAATATTAAATATAGTTTTAAATAGCGTAATTCATTCCTATGTGCTAACTAGCAATAGGTTTCCTCCTTTATAATGAAAAATATGTTCACAGTGTTAAATTTTTTGCAAAACAATTACTTAGCGTACATTAATATAATTTAAGTTTTACTGTTGTAATTGATTAGTGTAAATAAAAAATTAGTTACGCTTTTGCAATAATTATTGTTAATAATTTTTAATGTATTTTATTGTCATTTCGTAAACTTAAATGCAGTTCTGTAACAATGCATTTTAGGATGGCATAATACATTTTTCCAATATATTAGTTTGGAGAAAAATAAATCCATTATTTTTACATGAACTTTTTGTAACTTCTTTCAGATTCGTTTTGTAAAAAGGTTTAAAACAGTTTTCATGTAGATTTTTAGATCTTGTGCGAAGCTACGACTGCTGACATGCTGTCAAGTTTGATATTTTATTGGCATTCTCGACGATGTTGTATCCATGCGAGGTGCATCTTTAGCATTCAAATACCCAAACGGAATCGACGAAACCAAAATTGTGCGTAGCTGGTTGTTGCAGTCATATATAGGGCGATAAACACCTTTCACAATTTTAACCACCTGGTTAGCATTTTCGCCATTATAAAAGGAAAACTAAATTGTATCGAATTTTCTGTTTGTTGTCTTCTATTTTTAAAACCTTGTACTCATAACTGAATTAATCAAACAAAAAACCGCAAGAGAATATTTTAGTGTCAAATGTCACCTTTCCAATGAGCATAAATTTGAAATTGTTTTATAGATACCTCACGAGATAGTGATCACTACAGACGTCTACCGAAAAAATAATGGATAACTTTTTCCCCAATCTAATATAATGAAATTATCAACATTTTGATAAATATTTCTTAATAATAGTCAAATGATGCCTTTCCTATCGATATCAACATTCAAAAGTAAAACAATATTTAAATTATAGCCTTATTGATTTTATTTGAAATTTTTGTACTTAATGTAATATATTCTGCTGAAACATACTTCTTCAATCTAACCACAATATGTGTCTGCTTTTTTTTTAAATTTTGGATTACCTTATAATACATGATAGATATTCGATTTATTAAAAAATAATTTTCATAATTATCGAATTTTTTTATTGAGTTGAATTGAATCTAAAAATTACAAATCCACGATATGAAATCCTAAACACATGTATTGTAATTTTTGTATTTGTTAAAAATGAGGAAAATTTATTTGTGTATGTATATTGTTTCCAAATGTATCAATCGAATCCAAAGTTCTCATTAAGTTGCATAACTGATTATAAATAAATTTAGAAAATTAAATTTAGTTTTGAAAACAATTTTTTAATTTATCAAAGTTAGAAAATTTTATTAAATATATAATTATGTATTAAAATGCATATTGATGTCATTTAGATTTTTAAATATACATTGATAATTACTAAATATTCAGCGGTAAAACATTTGGTGGTTGGTTTCTAAGGAACAATAAATGTTATTCATATATTTTGCTATTATTGCACATTTTATTGACGTAACAAAATTTTCTTATAAAATTATTAAATATTTATTGCTGTTTTGTTTTCTAAATTAATTTTTATTAACAAATTTTATGTATATTAGTGAATCTAACATTCCATACTTCACTGAAGTCATATAAATTATTGTTAAAACTTATAATCAAAAATCATTCTTAATGATTTACTTTTTTAACCGCATTGCTTATATTTCATATTATGCTGTTTCCTAAATCATAACATAAAAATTATAGAATAATATATATCGACAAATAATCATGAAAATTGAAACACGAACAGTAAAATTTTCTGTTTATTGTTAAAAAAATATTTTTGTCATTTTCTGAACATAAATATGCTTTTAATAATAGATAATCTTAGATTGTTATTGTAGATATAAGTTATTTTTAAAGAAAATCAATATATTTTACACAATCAATATATTCAAGTCAATATAATTCATGAAAGTATATTTGAATTTAAGAAACTGTTTTTTCCAAAATAATAAACAGATTAAGTTATTTTATCATCATTATATAAGGATTAAAAATAAAACAAAAATTTTTTTATTAGTTTTAAATAGTTATTAATTAAATCATCCTAAATTTATTAAAGCTGGGAAATGTGAAACTGTATATGCAAAGTTTCTTTGACAAAAATGGCAATAGTAAATTTAATATATTTCCAACTTATTAAAATATAATATAAAATACTTAGCTGAACATAATATTATTAAATTTTTATTCCTAAGCTGGAATTAATAGAAACTAAGTAATGAAGAAAAAATGTAATAATTTGATTATACTTTGATCAAAAGAAAAAAAATCAGTTTCTTACAAGTTTACAAGAAAAATATATCTCAGAAAATTTATTCCTATAATTTATATTGTTTAATTGAATAAGTTATATTATTTCATTGTTAAGAGATTTTTATGATAAGAAATGCACTGGAAAAATTTACTAACCAAAGATTAGATTATATAAAATGTCATAAAATATACATATTACAATTCTTAGTCGTCTACTTGAAAGAGCAAATTTATATGTTCTAATAAATCCTAATATTTATTATGTCTACTCTGAAATTTATATTACTTTTTAAATTCTTTAAATTTATTTATATATTTCTAAATTTTAGTAGGATTTAATATATTTCGTTAAAATTAAAATATTCACATTGCTTATCAACATTTATACGTACTTTTTGTAGATTTTGTTAATTTTATAAGAATAAAACTTTTTTCCGTCAAATTATTTTTGCAATAAATAAATTTAAATTTTTATATTTTTATGCTATTTTGTTTATAAAACATATTTTCAAGACTAGACAGAAGCATTTTTAATATTCCTAACTATTCTAAATTAATTTAGAATTACATGTTTTTAAAAATTAATAATTAGCAAACAAATAAATTATTTGCAGTGAATAGTAATGACAATAATTTTCAAAATGTTTAAAATTACATTAGAAAACAGACATTTCTAAATATAAAATTAATTATAACTTAGAAAATGAGAAAAAAAGAATTCAAATGAGTCAAAAAATTAAATTGATGATTATAAACCTTTACCTGAAAAATAAAAACATACGAATTTATATTGTTAATAAACTCCTTTGCTTTTTTACAACTTATGCTTTTAAAACTAACATACATTTCATTTAATAATTAATTTTTTCATTCTTAGACACCGCAGCTATGTATAAGTCTGAGAAGTTTAAAATACATTCGTTATCTAATTTTTGATTTTCCATACACAGATTTTTCAGAAAATTTTAATCATCTAATTAAGAAATTTTATTTTTCTTAAAAACTCACTTATCATTACTCAAAACTAATAAACATTTTCCTACATTTTGAACTAAAAATAACTCTTAATTATGATATGTTTCGTAATCCTCTTAGAATTTGTTAAGTAAATAAAAAAAAGCTATTCAATCTATATCACACATTTTTAGAAATTTATTTTTTATAATTATATTGTTC
>JAPDSC010028246.1:2494-26722 GCA_026290005.1 Latrodectus geometricus
GCCGGAACTTATTATCCAAACTTTTGGCGATACCCCAAGCCGAAATACAGTTATGCGATCAATGCTAACATAAAAGTATGTGCATTCACAAATAAATATTTTTCTTCTGCATTAACTGTTTCAAGAATATTAGCTGTATATGGTTTGCATAGCGAAGATATAGTTCTTCACAAGAAATTATGATATTATTATTGGTCGATATAAATGGGAACTTAAAATATAGACTCATAAAACATTTATTGAAAAAAAAAAAAAAGGAAATGTAATGAAAACATTATTTTATTCTGCATTTTTTTATTCATTACTTTTAAAATTTTTGTGATTCATATCTGAAATTAAAATAAGCTAACATTGATGTAAGATTTTATTTCTTACTCTTTTATACATTGAAATAAATAAGTATATTTTCAATGTTATAGTACACAATTATGGATTGCTTATAAAGAAATACTTCTCCGAAAAGAATCAAAGTCAATGAGAAATATAATATTTACAACTGGTTTTGTAAATACAATTAAGATAATAAAACAATTAAATATTTTAAAGAGATTTCTTTCACAGAACAATGAAATTTTACCTTTTGTCATTTATTAAATATAAATATTAGTTTGGGGAAAAAGTAATCCATTATTTTTTCGGTAGACGTCTGTAGTGATCGATATCTCGTGAGGTATCTATCAAACAATTTCAGATTTATGCTCGTTGGAAAGGTGACATTTGACACAAAAATATCCTCTTGCGGTTTTTTGTTTGATTCATTCAGTTACGAGTACAAGGTTTTAAAAATGGAAGACAAAAAACAGAAAATTCGATACATTTTCGTTTTTTCTTGTAATAGCGAAAAAGATACCTAAAATTGTGAAAGGTGTTTATCGTTCTATATAAGACTGTTACAACCAGTTACGTACAATATTTGTTTCGTCGATTCCGTTCGAGTATTTTTGATGTTAGAGATGCACCTCGCATGTGGATACAGCATCGTCGAAAATGTCTATAAAATATCAAAAATGATCGAAGATAACCGCATGTCAGCAGTCGTAACGCGCAAGACCTAAAAATCTACATGAAAGCTGTTTTAAGCCTTTTTACAAAGTGAATCCAAAAGAAGTTACATAAACTTCACGTAAAAATAATGGATTTCTTTTTCCCCAACCTAATATTATTGATTAATATAATATATTGGATGTAGTGTTAAATGTTGTCAGATTATAGAAATATATAGCATATTGAGCCGAACTGGCAACCGAATAGTTAATGCTCTGGGATTCGGTTCAATAGCTTGTGAGTTCAAATCGCTCTAGGGCTCGAATGTTAGTTGTGGTCCGGACTACTTTTTAAGCTGTAGGTCTCATTCTAATCAACCGTCGTGTGCAAAAAATGAATTATGAGTGACAAATAAACCGACCAAGGAAAGTAAAATATTTCGAAAGAGGTAAATTGATCATAATGGTTGTGTTTAAGCTTCATTTTTTATGATGCAAGAAATATGATAATAGATTTAATTCAGATAGAATAAGTTTCCTATACTTTAGGGCACCCTTAATTTTCTCGCCAATTTGGCGCCTTATTGTTTGCGATCCTGTTATTTCTGGCAACCCGGATCACGGTTTTGTTTTTGTAAGCCGATTTTTCACTTTTTACTGCACACATTTCTATGAATTCACCGATGCAATTGATGTTTTTGAAAAGAAAAATAATTAATTTTACGTTTAAACGCATTTATAAAATTTGCACAAGTCTTTTAATTGTGATTCATTGCCCATGTTTTCGACGCCATTTTGTTTCGGAATCGCTCAAAGATACGTTAGAAATTTTAGTTTTCCTTAAAAAATGTCTATAATCGAGCTTCTTGTTAATTAATATATTTATTTTTTCATTTTAAAAAATCTTTTTTTTTTTTGCCATTTAAAGCATTTACAAAATTTGAATTATTATTTTGCTTGGGATTCATGCACACTCCTACCATCGTTCTTTGGATTTTTTAAACGAGCAGTTCACTTTGCCACAGTAAAAATTATTTTTGAAAAGCTGCTTCTTTAATGATGATCACCAGAACACAGGAGTAACCATAAAATACTTAATGTATATGTGATTGTCTTAACTAAATCTAAGAAACACACTCGTAATTACAATATTTAAAAATACAAGTAAAAATTATAAAGAACATATTTAAATAATGAATTTTAGAGCTGCTAAATTATGAGTAAAATGCTGTATTATAGAAATAATTATTTATAGTTAATGTAAGTACAAATGAAATATTAATTGCAAAAGCCTTTTTTATGAGTGAGTCATTAATTTTAGATATCCTATTAATAAAATGTTATTTGAATGCACATTCCCAGAAATTATGCTTTCATTATTTTTTTCTACAAATTAGAGAAAATTATAAAGCAATAGTTTTTCACATTTTTTTACAATTTATATACATCTCAATAAAAAAAAACGATAAACTTGGAATAACTATTATGAGAAAAAATTCATAAAAAATTTTTTTCTAAATTTTTAACAAACTAAAGAAACATGAGAGATTAATATTTTGCAATTTGATGCATTTGAATTTATCAAAAATAATTTCTGTGAGTAACACAACGAAAACTAATTTGAACTGTCACGCAACATTTCGAAACTTAGATGTGTGTAACATATTCGTCATTTACACATTTATAACTTAATGATGTAAAATTTATAATTTATATATATATATATATATACACATACACACACTTGCATTATTAAATTATGCAAATTTATTTTTCTCGTCATGTGGTTCAAGTTAAGTTATTGCAATATATATAGGCTTCAGATTGTATATTTTCTTCCGAACAAAGATGACGATCTCAAATAGTTAATTATATTTAAATGACGAGATCGACATCTGAGCTTTCATCTTCCTCTTCAAACTTCCACACCACCCCAATAGTTGAGCATTAAAATCTAAAAATATTAAATTGCAAAGTATTTAAATATCATGTATCATTATATACTGCCTGACATAGGAAAGGTAACACTATAAGATATTGGATAGAATGTGATAAAAATTGATACACAGACAGAGCATGCATACATAAATAAGTGATGTTATTTACAAAAAGATAAATTTATACATTGACGAAATATGCAGAAAATCAGTAAAGAGTATGGCCGCCTCTCTCGGCGATGCAAGCAGACATTCTGCGAGTCGTCCTCCGACGGAGGCTGGGGTATAGCAGACAAACGACGTCCAATCCCGTCACAGATATGCTCTATCGGGGAAAGATCAAGAGACATCGCCGGCCAAGGGAGCAACTGGATATTTTGCAAAACTTGTCTGCTGACTAGTGACATGTGTGATGTTGCGTTATCCTGCTGAAAAATACTATCTTGCAGCTGCTGAACGTAAGGTAGTACAACAGGTTGCAGCACTTCATCAACGTACCGTCATGACGTCAATGTGCCTCTGACGCGTACTAGGGGTGATATGCTGTCGTAGATGATTGCACCCCAAACCATTATTCCACGTTGACGAGCGGTGTGGCGTTCAACAATAGAGGTCGAATTGGCTCTATCTCCCCGACGCCTCCAGACTCTCACCCGGTGACTATCATTAGTCAAACAGAACCTAGACTCATCGCTGAACACCACATTCTGCCATTCAGTCGTCCAAGTGGCTCGTTGACGACACCATCGCAACCTCTCCTTACGATGCCTTGGCGTTAATAGCAGTCTTCGTAAAGTGCGGTATGTGTGCAAGCCATTTTCAGCCAATCGTCGTGCAACTGTTCTCGCAGATATTGGAGCATCCGGAACTGGCTGCACATAGCGCAGAATGTCAAGGGAAGTTAATTGTGGGGCCGCCATAGCTGCCCTTCGAATGCGTCGATCCATCCATTCTGTTGTTCGTATAGATGGACCTGGTCTTATGCGACTATAAGCATTTTGTTCATTCACTTATCTGGTCCAAATTCTATACACAGTTGATGCATCTAGGCGGGTTTCAGCAGCGATACGACGGTAGGACCAACCAGCCGTACGTAAGCCTACATTTCGACCTCTCACAAAACCATCCGTTTGCCGGAACTGTCTTCGATGTCGTCGTCCAGTCATCACTTCATCCACACGTGTCTTCTGCAGCTTTGAACTTCCCGAAATACTGGATTTCCTAAGCGACAAAGAGATAAAACTGTTGGCTTGTCCACCGTTTCTATCCCTTTTATCTTGCGCGATAATCACATGACCAATTTGCATTTTACATTATTTGCAAAACTTGTTCCGCTGCGTAATCACCGAATTTGCATATTTATACGACCAAAACTTCATGGTGTTGCATTTTCTATGTGAGGCAGTGTATTATTAAACTCCACGGAAACAATTCGCGGTCTAATTTAGTTCAGACAATATTATTATCTTAATTCATTTTTAAAAACTAAATTAACCTATGCTAGCTACTGTCGAGTTGGTAGTTGAACGTTCAATTGTCTGGCCTTAATTCAATAAGTCGTAAATTAGATTCCCGCCTTGGATTTTGTTGTAGTACAGGATCCACTTTAAGTTGAGGTCTTTGCGAATTAACTTTTTAGTGCAAAAACTGGCCAGGAAGCTATATATTAACCATTAAAAAGCTAAACACGATTCACAATTTCTGCAAACATTTTAAAGCAATTTAACCTAACATTTAAAAATACTTTATGAACTGATACTTTATGAAATAAAATGAAGAATCCCCCTTTTTTTTTCTTGTTTGCGCTTTTAGCTGAATTTATTTTAAAAAAATTATTCGAATGAATAATTTATATTTACGTAGTTATGATGATACGTTATGATGATAAAGCGCTATTTAAATCTTGCTTTGAACATTGTGAGAATACTGATAACGTACCTTTAATGAAACTATAAATCTGTTGTTATTTTTACAGCATGATTTTTTTATTATATTTTTTTGAATATTTTTTAGAAATTAAAATAAAAATATCACAGAAGAAATGTTTCAATGATAATGCAGTTATTTGATTTTTCCAGACAAAAAAACATACACACACAACTTCTTTTTTTTAAATTTATTGTAATGATTGGATATTTTTAAATCAAGACTATGAAATGTTTATTGCGTGTTTTCCAATGTGCACTAAATGCTTCTAATTCTTCTTATTTTTTAAAATTTGACTTAGTTTTTGTTATTTAAAATATGATTACAAATACCTAGTCTTCATTCTAATACTCCTAATTTATATTTAAAAAAAAAAAAAAAAAAAAAAAAAAAAATTACAGGCCTTAATTTCCACAGGAAAATGTACTTAACTTTAAGAAAATAAATTGAGATATTTGGAGAAATAACCATATTTACTTTTTATTTAAAACGCTATTTTGCATTACGAAATGTGATATCAAGTGTAAGTAAGTAAAAACAAATCGAATAAGGTATAGAACACCTAGAAATTACTTTCAATTATGAATATATTGAATAGTAAAGTTGGGATTCTTGTCATACACGGTTCTGCGGCATCCGTTTTGATTTGGTGGTGTATTGGGAAAGAATTAAACGCATTCTTTGTCTGATCAAAGCAATAGTTTTCAAAAATAAGAAATAATAGTCCATGTCATTGATTTCTTTTTTTTTTTTTTTTTTTTTTTTTTTTACGAAAAACTTTTTGGGAATATGGAAAAAAGAAAACACTCGATGCCTTACATATTTTTTTTCTTATCTCAGTGGTTATGCATAGACGTCTGGTCTAATTAAGGAATTAGTATAAATTCGTCAGCATATAATGTTTTTCTATTATACACGTTCAATGTTAAAATTATTTATTTAAAATTTGAAACCAAGAGAGTGCTCTCTTAAATAATAAATGGAAAAAAAATATATTGTTTTGATTCCAAAAACCTAAAATATATAAAATAAATTTAAGATACCATTTTCTTGTTTTCTCTGTCACTAAAGCAATGCTAAAAAATCATTTGAACTATTGCGCGACCAAAATATCTTTTTAAAATTCCTCGTATTTCATTTTACCTTAATAAATAGACAACAGCACTGAAATTTAAAACAAAATATGTCGAGTTAGTATAATTTGTGATGGAAAGATAATGGATTAGTCTGATACACATGAGCTCAATTATATTATTATTAGAAAGAGATAATTAAATTTACCTGAATAATTAAAGTTTTGTTAGGTATTATATGTTAAGTTAAAGCTCCTTCCATGTTAATGTTAATGACCTATTAAAAGATCTTAATAAAAGAGATCTTTAACTGAAGAGATTTTTAATTCATTCAAAGTCTCTATACAAAGTCTTGAATTGTTCTAATTGTTCCCACTAATAGATGGATTTTAACTGTAATATTTTTTGGAGGATTGTTGGTTCAAATTATAAATTCTTTTATTTTTTTTAAATTGGTTAAAACAAAAACACTTTATACATTATTTTTATGTAGTATTTTTGAAGAACGATGCAATGTTTTATTATAATATTTTTAAACTACGCTTCAATTTAAGAATGTTTAACATTAATTACGGTTTAAATATTGTGGTTTCTTTCATTTTTATTAATACGTAATGGACTATAAAGAGCAAAGAAATTTGTAAAATCAAAAACTTTTAAATAAATTCTGATTCAAGAAAATTTAGAACTCGAATCATTTCAACATCTCTAATTTTTTTCTTTATTATCAAATCTCCTGATTAACAGAGAACTACGAAGAATTTTAAATTCATTTTTACCGTTAATAGGATAGCAAAGAAGTTTACTGTTAAATCGAATTTTCCTTGTAGACCTAATAAATTACATTATGACTCATTCGCAAGCAAAAAAAAAAAAAAAAATGTCTAATTAGTTCAACTTAATTGTTCCAATTATGAAGAGAAATTCTTTTGATTTATTCTCATGTAAAAGTTGGCATCATGCTGAAATCTTGTTAGAAATATTTTATTTATTCTCAGTATTCTGTATGTCGTATTAAAAGATTACAAAAAGCATTTCGCAATTCTATTACCGATAAATGAGGGAAAAAAGGTGGTATTCAAACTTTAGAAAGCCGATAAAATATTTACTGATTTATAAACTCCAAGTATACCTCATTACAAAAGCAATCTATGAATAAGACTTTTTTCTTCAATAGACTATAAATGTATAGATTACATTTTCCCCGTTTGGTAAAAATTTAGTGTACGGTCGCTCTTGGCGACTTTTTGAAAAATCACCAAAAATCTCGCCATACTCGCCAATCTGCACAAGCAAGGTCTGAAATAAACAGAATATTCCATTTTTCATTGGTCGGTTCCCATTTTGTCAGAATCCCCCATTTTCCGTTGGTCGGAATGCCTCATCTGTGATTGATCAGAATTGGTTGGGTAGCCAGAAAATGTTATTTATCGCCAACTTTGGAAAATTGCGCCAAGAACGACCGTACAGTAAATTTGAGCCTCCCATTTTTATTTAAAATAACATTAATAATTTTTTTTTAATTTCTGTAAAATGATTTCTTAAGAAGGCTTAATCCTAGCACATGTAATCCTCTAGATTTGGCGACTATTAACATGTTTGGTGACATTTGATAAAACGATAAAGTTTACATTTTTTGTAAATTTTTTATTCGTTATAATATTTTATATAATTTTACAAAAATTGAAAATTATAAATGTTTGTCTATAATGTTATGTTTATTCATTATGAACGTGTTGCGATTACTAGGATTTACCCTTAAGAAGAACTATGTATAATTTTTTAAAATACTTTGTCTTAAGGTAAAATTGTTCTATAATCTACATTCATGTATGTTTTTAGGATGATATAAGCACATAGGAGATTACCTAGATGTGTTCATGGTAATAGAAGAAAATTTTTTTGCATAAATTTAATAATTAAAGATGCTTTCTGTATAATTCACGCAGCAGTAAAATACCTAATTTTTTTTGTATTGCGATTTTCAAAGAAAGGGACTTAATAAAATTTATATTATAAAATAAAATTAATTCATACGTAATTTTTCGCATATTCATTACTTTGGAAATTATTACTTTTTACAAAAAGAGTAATTTTGTTAATGAGTGTACGTACACGTAGAAAGTTTATATGACAGAAAATTTTTTATGAAAATATTTCATGTTTATTAAATTCTTTGTTAGATTTGATAAAATTTTAGTAAATATAAGAATTGATGAAATCACTTTTTTTAAAAATAAACTCATTTTTGAAACTTAAGTAGATAAAATAAACTAAAAAAAATAAATAAATAAAAAATAAAATAAAATAATAAAAAAACATAAATAAATAAAAAATAAAATAAAATAATAAAAAAACATAAATAAATGGAAATCTGGTAGATAGACATTTTTGTTTTCAATGATTGATGAAACTTTGCGAGTCAGTGAAGAAAACAACTGAAATTCTTTTTAAATGAACGAAAATACGGGTCAAATAAAATCTTGTTTACTTTTCCAAGGAGAAATATTTTGTTTTAGAAAAGAAAAATTTCTTTTTGAAAAACTAATTGGTTCCTCAATAAAATGTAAACTTCGTTTGAAACAATTTGTATAAATGAAGTAAATAAATATAAAAACAGCGTCAATGTAGAAATCTAATCAATATTTACAAAAGTTTATTCAAATTTTTTTCAATTTGAGATTATAATTTAAAGTTAATCGCAAGGAGATTGTAATTTCATAAAATATTTTAAATCAGAGAATATTTCTATCGATGATAATTACTCACTAAATCGATAATTACCAACCTCAAGTAATGTGAAAAAATAAATTGTGAAACTGAGAGAGATTAAAAACAATATATATATATATATATATATATATATATATATAATATTGCCACACTGCATCAATAATCTCAGTTTCATGAATTAAATCAAATACTTCGACTTCTCGTAATGGACATTCAAAAGATTGTCCAATTCTTAATATCCACCTTGATAAATGACTTTTAAGAGAAATTTTTATAGATAATTCATATTCACGCATCGCAAGGGAGGAAACCAGGAAAAGTTCCAAGCACCCAATCTGACAGACATGAATGCAAAGGCAAAAGTGCAATGTCCATGTCAGTTGTTCATCCGTGACTGAGTTAGATTTTTAGACTACTCACTCTGAAACACCCTGGCTTACCACTAGGCCATAGTGAGTCTTAAATAGAATGTTTATATAATTTTAGAATGAGATACACCGGAAATTCTAAAGCACATAAAGCTTATGTTAAGGTTACAGGAATCTTCTAAAAATTGTTACATGCAATAGATCCTTACCGTATATTATAAATTTCTTCTTTCACGAAGAAACTTTTTAAAACTAATATCCGAAAATTAATAACATAAAAAATAATGCAGTAGATTTTTATAAATTTATAGTACTAGAATTACTTAATAGGTATTGGCGACTGTTAAAAATTCCAAAATATCAAACCTAAAAATATCATGAAATCTATTTGACATTTAATTGGAAGAAATGTTGCATTTATTAACGATCGATTCTGTGCTTTTTATAATCATTCGATCATTTAAGACCGAATCCTGATAAATGAGATGATATTACACAGTTTGATGATTCAGAGAGAAATAAATTTTTAGTAATTCATATTTTGTTCATTTAATTCTAATTTTTACCTAGAATTTTATTGAAATAAATAACTTCTATAAAAACCAATGAATTTAGATCTTTGTTTTTTATTACACTATTTTTTTTCTTTCTTGGAATATAACTAACGTTGAAAATAAAATTATATAACAAAATATGTTTTTTTTTATGCATTCTTATATGTATTATGGTGTTTATGATAATAAACTGGTAATATCATGTACTTATAGATCATTATGGTCTAATGATAAGAAAGCGCTTTTTATAGGTTCAAGATCATTTGTTTCGATTCATAATTTTTATAAATAATATCATTAAAGAAATAGTTATAATTTAAGCTTATAAATTTATTAAAAATTTTAGTTTTAAAATCCTTCTGTGTTCCGTGGGGTTTTACTTCAAGTTCATAATAGCTAGTGAAAGTTAATAAAAAATTAAATCTAAATATATGACTTATTGACACGATTTATGTTAATCTGAATTAATTAATTTTAAATAACATCATAGAATAAACTGGCAGCAAAAAGTTCGGTGAACGGTCTTTGAAAAGAAAGGACACAAAATTCGAAGAAAACATTTTTATTGCTCCTGAAAGTAATTTCTGTCAAGACGACGTCGTTTTATCAATTAATATGACGCTGCTGGAAACTTTTAATGAAGGTTTCTTTCGGTGGCACCAGATGTGCTTATGTGTGTGCGCGCATGCGTGCTAAGATGTCATCAAATCGATAACATCAGTGAAATGTTAAAGTTTTAAAAAGAAGTCTGTGGGGACAACACCCGGAGATTATAATGCAATCTGGCGAATGTTTATATGAAAAAGACATTTTAGAATATAATATAAATTTTTAAAGCGAAATCGAAAGCAGTTTTTCACGTTTTTTTCATTATATTAGGTTGGGGAAAAAGTAATCCATTATTTTTTCGGTAGACGTCTGTAGTGATCGCTATCTCGTGAGGTATCTATCACACAATTTCAGATTTATGCTCATTGGAAAGTGTGACATTTGACACTAAAATATCCTCTTGCGGGTTTTTGTTTGATTTATTCAGTTACGAGTACAAGGTTTTAAAAATGGAAGACAACAAACAGAAAATTCGATGCATTTTCGTTTTTCTCTTGTAACGGCGAAAAGGATGGCCGGGTGGCTAAAATTGTGAAAGGTGTTTATCGTCCTATATAAGACTGTAACAACCAGTTACGTACAATTTTTGTTTCGTCGATTCCGTTCGGGTATTTTTGATGTTAGAGATGCACCTCGCATGTGGATACAGCATCGTCGAAAATGTCTATAAAATATCAAAAATGATCGAAGTTAACTGCATGTCAGCAGTCGTAACGCGCAGGACCTAAAAATCTACACGAAAGCTGTTTTAAACCTTTTTACAAAGTGAATCCAAAAGAAGTTACATAAAGTTCACGTAAAAATAATGGATTTCTTTTTCCCCAAACTAATATGAATAGGATATGTAAAATAAATATGGCAATAGTTTCATCATATTCTTATTAATTTTACACGTGTGTGTTGTATGTTAGTAAGATATCTATATATTGCAGACTCGTAATTATTTTAACCCTGGTTAAACTATGTAGTCGTCACAAATTTAAAGAAGATAGAATTGTTTATTCATAATTCTTCACCAAATATGTCCTGAGTTTCCGGATGTAATCTTATCAGAAGAAACTTCCTTTCCAACTATATCTACAGTACTATATAACATCTTTATACAATAATGCATCTGTAATGTATTTTACCTAACATATTTTCAGTTTGTGCCTTAAAATTCAGAATCGTTAATGATTTCTCAAAGCTCATACAAAGACAATTAATACCCTTTAGAAAAAAAAATTAAAAGCATAAGACAAAAAGTATTTTAAAACTGTTAGAAATGAATATGAATTTTATCCGAAGAGAATAAATTTCGAAATTAAGTGATTATCATGTTGAAAGTTTATTCACTAAAATATAATCTGGTTAAACAAATATTTGTGAACTTGTACCTTGAGAACATCATCAATACGGTAATCAAATAAAACTGAAATTTCGCGTACGATTCGCTTTTTAGTCGTGAAAGTAGTGAATCGATTTATCATTTGGTGATATCATTTCCTCACGGAAGTTCAATAAAAGATTTCTTCATCAGCCATTTTTTTTTATTTATTTACTTTTATCTCTCCCTATTTATAGTTCTTTTGATTACTGGTAACATGAAGCAAAATATCTGGCAAACGCGTGTGCGTGTTTGATAAATAGAAAACAATATAACAATACAATTTAAAAAAAGCATTTTACTATATATCTATTTATGATATTAATTAAAAAACGACTAACGAAAAGACTTTTAGCATTAAATTATTTTTATTTGTGTCAGTGTATTTATTAACTTAACCCTTCTTTGCATGATTTTTTTCTTTATTGGTGAAATAAATCAAGTTGATATAATTCATGTTCAAAATTAAAGGAAAAATGGTTAAAAAAATCTTAGTATATATTTATAGTATAAATTTAACAAAAAACAATATGCTAAAAATTTCCATCATCATCCACAGTTAGATCATTTGCTTAGTACTAAATAGAAATAAAAGAGGAAAATATCAGAAACACGTGTTACAAACCTTTCTACCACTCATTTTGAATTTTTTAGCAATAGAAACTCTAATATAATAAAACAAAATTATAAACGAAATCATACGTTTATTGCAACTACAACAAACAGCGGAATGAGACAACTTTAAGCTCGTTTCACTGATAATGACACTTGTTTATTTTTGACAGCTATGTTTCTTTTTATGCAATGGACATTAAAAAGGTATCCAAACACGATCAACTTAAAGTGAACTTGTTCTTTTATATAATTTTTGGGCATTATAGGTTATGATGGAAATTTCCACCACTATGCAAAGAAGGGTTAAATAAAACTTAAGTTTAGCATTTCTGATAGATTGAATTTCTTTTTTAGTGTATTTGTGTAACATAAACATTGAATTTAAGTAAATGTGTATTTACATTACAGTAAAGCTGCACAATATGTTATATCATAAGATAATTTGGGATTTATATTAAAACTCACTTGAATGTAGTTAACTTTTAATTTTGTGTCACTGTTAATTGACAAAATTAATCTAAGTTGGTATGGTGAAAGCCTTAATGTATCTTCCTTTCCAAATGATCACATTCTTTTAAAAGAGTAAAGTTAATTTTTACGTGTTCTAAATGCACATGGTTAATGATAACAATACTAATTTTTTTAAAATTATTATTACTATTATTAAGGTAACATTGAAAAAAATAGTGAATTTGAACGAAACAAACTTACTATTTTTGAAAATCTTGGTAAAAAAATTCATTAGGTGTCTAATTTTGGAATTTGTTTTAATACTTCATCAAAAGTCAAAAATTTCAATTTTAAATTATTAAAAAAATTTTCATTTTGAACTTAAAAATAAAATACTTGGGTGTTTATACGTTTATTTGAAGCTGGACCATTGAAATTCGTTCTCTCATACATCAAAAATGTATTGTAACTCTTAATATCAAATCACAGTTTCATAATAATTTTTAATGTGCAGTTGTTATTTCTAAGTCTTATTTTGGCATCGAAGTTTTCGTTTAAAATAGGTAGCTTTAATTGCACAGCCCACCTACAAAAGTAAAAGGGCTATCTAAAAATGACCACTCTCATAAGTTGATTTCACTTTAATTTTTCAAGTTATTAATTAGAAGTATTTATTTAAAATAATCCCATTAAAAAATCGTGATAAAGTTTGGGAAAAAATTTATGTTCAAATTTTATGATACTTCAAAATCTAGGAAATACTAAAATAGTGTACAAAAAATCTTTAAAAATAAATGCGTATATAACATTTACGAAATATGCTGAATCAAACACCGCAAATATAAACAAGCGTGTATGTTGCATCACTAATTGCGCGTGTATTATAAAGATTTGAAATTGTTTGTTTCCTCTGGTAACTCAGCTATGTGCTATTTGCAAATATTATATAAAAGATATTGAATATACTAATAATAAATTCTAAGAAAATTATAACTTTAAGCTCTTGTTTTACTAAATAATCCCAACTATCATTAGTCGAGATTTATTTCCGTAAAATTCATTGTTACTTCACTGTAATATAAAAATTAAAAAAATGAATATTGCCGTTATCCTTATTATTATCTTATTTTCTATTCTTCGTGATTTTTTACATAATATTCTCTCTCTATCTCTTTTGGCTTTGTATCTCTATTGCAATTCTCTTCAACTCTCTTCACCTTTTTTTCTTTTAATTAATCATTGCTATTTAATATGGCCTATACCAGTATAATTATGATAATTATAATGATTTGCTTGTACTGCATAACAGAAATTAAATACCATTTTAATTGCATGTTGGATAGCCATTGTTTTCTTATTTGTTTGTTATAAGCTGTTCAGAAAACAAAAAAGAATATTTTTCTGATCTTGTCAAGAGATGTGCATAGCTAAATATGCGATTATATGTTTGGTTTTATGTCGCATCTTATAAAATTAATTGAGAATATTTCATTATTAGTTGTAAATAAATCCGCCCACTTCGTTTAGAAAAATCGTCCATAGAAATCTATTAGTTCATCACAATAAAAAAAAAAAAGGACCATAGACTGTATTTCCTGACCATCTGGTTACCAGAAGCAAGCTTCATAATGATGGAAATATGATGCTTTAGTTTAAAAAAGAAAAGAAAAAAGAAGCGTTTGTTTGCAATAAGCCATCTGTTTTCCACCACCCGCTATGTTCTTTTCTCCTTTTTCAAAGACAATGGATTTCCAAACAAATAAGCCTGACATCATGATAAGCTTCATTTTAGTAATTTTATTTTCCGATGATTTCTTTTTCATAAATGTGTATTTCTCAAAAATATTATAGGGATAGATATTTAAAACTCAAACTCTATTTTCTATATTCCAATTCGAGAATTATCTTTAGCAGATAGATTTTATCTTGGTTTCATTTTAAATTATTTACACGAAACAAACTATCCATATTAAATACAAAATAAACCAGATTATAAAAACAAAGAGACTAATGTTAAAATATAATTTTATTAAAAGCATCTAAGATTAAAAAAAATGTATTTTCAGTCAATTTTTTTTAAAAATAAGAAAAATTTAACTGATAGTAAATGAGTTATGTCTTTATAAAGATTTCATTCCAATAATAAAAGGTTCTGTAAAAACCATATTTACAGCAACTCTGTGATACACGCACAACGACGGAAACTTTCTTTCCCATTGTTGATTGACAGGAGTTCAGTAACCTTTACAAGATCATTAAAATTGCTGGAAAAACATAATAGTTGTAATTACACTAGGATTGCAGAAGAGTCACATTTTAATGGTCACCTTTCGAAGAAATCTTTTTATTGAGAAATAGAATTTCGATTTGCTATTACAGTCACTTAGAATTGCTTGATTTCTTTGTCGAATAGAATTTATGACGATTGTGTTAAATTAGTCACGGAATTTTACCAAATCAAAATCCTGAATAAATATTTGAATCTCGGGACAATAATTGTTAGAAATTTCATTTTAATATTTAGTCGGATTGTATTTGAAGTTGGCTCTTAAACAAGTATTCAAACAATTAGGGAAAAAATATTTTAGTTTCTTTTCACTTCAGTGTTTTTGTTATGTTTTCTTTCATAAGAGAAATTAGGGATTTCCAAATTTTGTACTCATCTTCTGTTAACTTACATGCCGAAATAGTTTTTAATAGTAAATATTCTAAGGTTTATTTTCTTGTTTCTTTAATAATTTTCACTTGTTTTATAATAGTAAAATATGTTAAACATCCCCCCTTTTTTAAGCTTGATTAATGATATTTGACGCTATTACTCCAGATTCCTCGATTTAGAAGATTTTACCAATGTGTTAATAAAATTTTGGTACTTTTCAACGAAAAAGGTGGCTAATTATGATTGTTCGTATTTTAAAATTTTGGCTTCGATATGGGGAAATTTGTCAGTAATTAAAACTATAGATAAATTTCGATATCCATGTTATTTGCTTTTACATTTTACATAAATAATAATAATAAAAAAAGTTAGGAATCTGAGTTTTCATAATATCTTTATTATATAACATTTTTGACTTTGGAAAAGATAATTATTAAAAATACGTCGTTAAAATATTACTGGAAAAACTTATCTATTGCAAATTTAAATTGTTTTTGTCTTATGAGAATTTATAATGGATGGTTTCTTCGCTATGCAACGTGAAAGAATTATCTTGTAGGACGAAAATATCATTACTGGAAATTCTGATATCTTTTAGTCCGTTTTTAGATCGGCCAGAATAAATTTAACCCTTCTTTGCATGCTTTTTTCTTTATTGGTGAAATAAATCAAGTTGATATAATTCATGTTCAAATAATATATATGATATAATTCATGTTTATTTTTGACAGCTATGTTTCTTTTTATGCAATGGACATTAAAAAGGTATCCAAACACGATCAACTTAAAGTGAACTTGTTCTTTTATATAATTTTTGGGCATTATAGGTTATGATGGAAATTTCCACCATCATGCAAAGAAGGGTTAAAGCATCTATTGTTATACTGTTCTTTTTTTCAAAACGAAACACTGAGATTTATGTAAATTTATACAATGTGTGTCGAATTCTTAAAAATCTGTTAACACATTGAAGATGTAATGGATACCAAAATAGACATAGTTTTAAATGTATTGCGTTTATATCTTACATAACCATTAGAAGACAAAATAATTTGAAATGTTCTTGACATAATATTACCACATAAATATGATGTTTCTTTTCGACTTTAGAAGATAACAAAATATCTGGTAAGTATTTTATTATTTAAATAGTAAACGTCATAAGCATTAATATAGAATTGGAAATGAAATTATCATATTCATTGACGAAATAGAAATCTTGCTGATTATGCATAAATGTATCGATTAATCGCAAAGAACTGAAGTGACAGTTGAAAAGAGTGTTTTGGAACGATAAAGATAGCTAATGTGATTCGTGGATTAATTAACATAAATATAGCTTATGTTTTCATAAATGAAATCGTAGATTACTGATATTTTCGTTATTTGTAAAGAATGATAACAGGGACCACATTGTGAATGAACTAGATTTTAAAGGGATTTGTTAAAAATAATATCGCGTTTGTTAATAACACGAAAAAAGTAATTTTACGTTCAAACAAATATTTGCTTGAAGAGTTCTAAACGTGCTATGGGATTGCTTGTTAATTATTTATATGTGATATTCCATGAAGGTAAAATAGTAGTATATGTTAGACATATACTCTTATTTTAATGATTGTTTTAATATTTAGTTCAATATTTGTAATAAGCATTTTTATCAAGGTAGTCAAAAAATTTTTAATCAATCAATGCATATTTCTAAATTTGTCAATACTCTTGTAAAAAAACAATGATTGTGGATGTATATATTTGTATAATTAACTTGTTCATAAATATTTCTAATTCAAAAACTCTTGAATTTATTGGATTATCATGAAAATAATCGTAATTGTTTTTATCAATGAATTGATAGAGCTCAAATTAATGATTTCAGTACAATTTGTATTTACCTCGTATCTTGAAAAATAAGAATACCTTTCAAAAATTAGAATTTTGTGATTTATAGATTTAAAAATATAAAAGTCATATTATAACAACTTAATTCTTTATATAATTAAAATGATGCTTTCAAAAATGAAAAATATACAATTAGCACTCAGGTAAACAGGTCGCTAAGAAATAAAATAGATTAAAAAAAAACGCAATGCACCAAAGATATCAAGTCTGTACACGTTTATCATTAAAGCGAACAATGGCCATTTAGACGATATTTTCGCAATACGCATTAAAAAACTAGGTGTTTACACTCGAGCTCCATCAAACACTGTTTTGATATCCTCATTTTACGCAGAATTCGTCGAGTTGATAATAAAAAGTTAATATCATATTTCGCTCAAGTACTGTAAGTGATGACTTCATTCAGACTCATTAAGTAAACAACATATGTTTTTACACTGGAAGCACCGTTCTCCCGGCATTGTTGCGTCAGATGACTGCTAAGATGGAAAATACCTCATCCGCAGAAATATGATTACGTAAAAGGCGATGTATTGTTTCATACATTATGATGGAACAATGAAAATATTTATTAAAAATTAATTTTATAATTAAATTAAATGTTTAATGAAACACTAAATGGATTAATTAAATTTTTTTTTGTTTAATTCTCAAATGCATTCTCTATTTATTAATTAACCCATTGACTACTCAATTTGTAGACTAAAATCGCTATAAAAATTGTGAGATTCTTTTTTACATATTTTAAATCAATAAACTGGGGAGATAAAAAGTATGTGTTTTTTTTCTCTGTTTAGAAAATATAAAGAAAATTATAATAAAATATAACGCTTTGCAAATTTATTGAATCATCTCTATCTGAGAAGTAGTCCGAAAAATCTATATTACTATCATAACTAATATTAGTTTCAGTATTTGATTAATCATCAGAAATATAAACTTTGTCAATCGCTAAACGTTTTCTAGCAGCTATTTCTGATTAGAAAAAGACGGCAAACAAAGTGATGTTAGAGCAGTAAATACAAATTACCTTCAAATGCCACAATTTAGAAAATGACTAGCGCCACCTGTTGGTTAAAACATAAACTAAGCGTCTGATACTGTATATAATTTATTTTACTGGTTAAACGATGAAAAAGAGCAATGTGCATCTTCACAAAAGAAGAAAAACATAACCCAAGAAAAATCGTGTGTGATGAGCACATTTTGCTACATTTGAATTGCATATGGAAATCGCGAGATGCTTAGTCAAAGAGTTTAATGAATATATTTGTGAATGAACTAAATATACACACACACATAATGAAGCTTGTAAAAATGATTACTTGCAAATGTTGTTGTTGATGACACTTCGCGACGCCAAGCCCGCCCGTCACAGAGATTAGTCGAATAAAGTCAGAGAGGGAGCGTCTTCCGTTTTTTAATAGAGCACCCTCATTCGAAGGTGGAAGTGTGACTTTTGGCTCATAGATGGCAGCACCACCTGAAACTTCCAATTTAGAGACTCCAACCACCCCCAGAGGTATTATTTTGTTATGGGAATATGGAATACATTGCTACCCGACGGATTTAACGTGCCCCAGACGCCATTAGTGAACACGACGGATCTTCGGCTAAGCCGGGATTCGAACTCACCACCTTTTGGTAACGAGAACGACGCCCTAACCAACCAGGCCACCGCGGCCTATTTGCAAATGTAAATTCTGTCTAGAAGCAAAGAAAGGACACACTATAATTTTTTTTTTTTTTTTTGTATTTATAGATTTGTTTTCTGGGATTGGACTTTCAGTTTCGTATCTTGTTAACTTAGTCAAAAAAAAAAATTAAGTTAAATGATACGTTAAATTAATAAAATAAGTTAAATAATACATCTTTTTAAATATTTGTAAGCACATTCTTATGTGCAGCATGCGTAATACAGTGAGCAATATTTCGTGCTATCATTAGATTAAAACTTGGGAAAAAGATGTAGAAATATTGACTATCATTGCTACTCCCTTTTATCGTCTAAAACAGGCAATTCTTTTTGATTTGAGTCTTGTAAAAAGGGAGGATACCAGAAGTCCAGACCATTTTAAAATGATTCTATTTTAGTTAAATTTGCATTTCAGGAAAAGTAATATCTGTACCATAAAAAAATCAATAAATATAAGTTAAATAAAAAAAAAAATAATGGCAGTTTTCTTCCATTTATTTATTAGACTAACTTTCTGTTATCGATAGCTGCAAGCATAATTAATATTGAAATTAATTTAGTGACACAAATGTGCCCAATCATATTTTTTTAATAAGTTTTTGAAAACAGGAATGAGATTTACAGAGGAAATTCGCATCACAACCTGTAAGTTAGTGTCAGTCAACTTGCACATTTATATTTTCTTTAGTTGATCTTCATGAAAAAAAGACTTTGATTGCAAATATATGTCGACCCAAGTATAGAGAACATTTTCCCAGCAAGCTTCTTGATAATAAAGAATTTTCGCCAAAGATTTATGAAAATCAAACAATATCATGGTGTAAAACATTTCCTGAAAAAAGATCTGCTGCTGCAATTTTTCAGATGTTGCATCAATATCAACAGCTGTGAAACGAGGCAGAAAAAAACCTCATTCTTCAAACTCTGCAAATGATCTCCAGTCGTTGCAAAAGTTTCAGTTATCAGGTATTCTCGAAATTTCGTTTTAAGACGAATTTTTTTTACTGTTTTATCAGACATAAAAAAATAAAATAATAATAAAATAAAAAATATATAAGTAAATAAAGTTTTCTATTCTTTATTTAAACAAGTGTATACATATTTAAATTTTCTTTTGATTTAATTTAAAATCGTCACCACAAATACTGAATGTGATGCTAAAGTATTATGCTATTCTGAGAGATGTGAAGTAGTTTGTCTAGTTTGGTATTTATTTGAAGTAAAAGAAATTAATATTACGATATATAGAAATTAAATAACTATACATACAAAACCTCCAGAAACTTATTCATAAAGGGACATAATTTAGGGACAAAATATTAAGACAAGGATTGATTCAAGAGTTAATTAAAAAAACCAGAGTGTTAGCAACAATTAATTGATGCAATTATTGTCTCGCAATTTCTTGTAAATTTTTATATAGTAATAATGGTTTATGTAATCATTTTACGATGGTATTACGTTAATGTGTTTTATAACAGATCGTTATAAACAATAATTTAAAGATAATGGATACATGTTTCATTAAAGTAAAATTATTGCTGTTTCCGGAGACCGAAGTTGATAGATACAGTTAAATCATAATCAAGTGACAAGGGCGACACATGAGCAGATACTTTCCTTTACAAGCTACACCAGTGGCAGGACATTGCACACAATGTATAAAATTGGGTCGTCAAGGGAGAGTGAGAATTAAGACTTTATCTTATATTCCACGACACTTTTCGAAAGTAAGCAACAGCGGCTTCTACTGAAAAAATTGGGGTTATATTTTCAGGGTACAATGTATTATGATACCATTAAAAACATTTTTATTAAATGTTCATTGGATTTTTAATTTAAAAGTTTTGAATTACAGGTGTAAAGTGTAATGATTTGAATTTTTAAAAATCGCATTTTTTTCTTTTTTATATTTATGATTAGGAATGTGTGCGTGTGCCTCAATTTAATAAACAAATTTTTATTCTTTAAAATATTTAACATATATTATCACATACACCCACACCCAGAGATATTTGAAGGGCTGGAAAAGGATTATTTTTGAACATTTTCCCACGGAGATATATCTTCTTCTTGAGCTTGTCAGATATGTGGCACCTCTGCATTGTTGCATTTTGTACCATGCTCCAAGCCCAATTTTTTCCTAGTTCCATTGTCTTGGGTCACCTACTTTGTTTATAAAGTCTGATAAGCCCTCAATGGAGTTTAGGTGTAACTCTTTAGGAAATGGATTACCTAGAGTAGTGAATCTTGTAAGGGCAAGAGCATCACACTCATATAGGATATGATGAGCTGATTCTACCCCTGCGTGGCATTTCCTACAAATTGGTTCCTGTTTAAAAAGTCTCATTGTATGAAGGTGTTTCCTGAAATGATAGTGCCCAGTAATGAAGCCTACAATTGCTTGAGTCTTCAATCTTGGGAGTCTAAGAATTTCAGATGCAATTTTCTCAGATGAATTGAAAATCATACTTTTTGCATGTTTCTGTCCAGGAGAATCACGCCAAACTTGTTCATCTCCTGTTTTTCCCATTTTTGAATGGCCTTCCTTGTAGTCTTCATGTTGATCCCACAAAAGGGACGGAGATATATACATTTATATATATCGAAAGAGGTAATTAATTTTCCTAATTAACTCTAAGGAAAGAGGTATTTACAAGAAAATTAAGAAAGAAATAATTAAAGTTCATTCCAAATATGAATATTGAAAAAAAAAATTAAGATTCCAGATATGAAACTCAAATCTTCTTCCTGGTCCTATTTTACTGTTATTATAAAGACCGTAAATTTTAGAATCTTAAGCACTGTGCAAAAAGAATCAAAACCGAAAACTTTGAAAGGAAAAGCTTCAGTCTTAAGTTTGCAGTGGAATATAAAAGAACATAATAAGTTAGTATATATAAGTTTGCGGCTGTGAAATGTAGTCACTAAATCTTGAATCATGGAAAAGAGAAGAAATTAACATTTGAGATAGCACATTCCTCGCCATATTACGCTGCATCAACGAAGATATGCTGATTCGTGTAATATTGTAATCGATTTCAGCTTAATCTTTGCGTGACAGCGACTTTTTTCACAAACAAGCGATCTCTTCCTTAGAATAATGAATTTTAAAATTTTTATGCAATGTAATTTTGGTAAATCTGTAGCACATAACTAAATTCTTAATATTAGTCACTGGATTCACAAATTTATTAAACTGATTCTGAAAGATAGACGCCTTTTAAACATTGGTATTTTGATCTGCTGTGCCACATAATTATAGCTTAAGTCTCTCTCTCAGTGCAGTAATTTAATATTCGATCTAATAATTTTTTCTTGTTTTTCAAAACAATTCCCGTTTACACATGGGAAAAATAAAGGAGATTTCATGTTTAAAACAATAAATTTAATAATTTTTAGTTGTAGATTTGGTATTCTATAGATTTAGCAGAGAGAGTTCTATTTTGAGCAATGAAGATCTATATTAAACCGAATTAAATTCATACAGAAACAAAATTAAAATTTCAGTCAAACATAAGTAGCTGATAGTTCAATAGACAACGTTCTGTTCAGCAAGTTGTGGGTTAAATTCCATCAAATGTCATTGTGTGAGGTGATTCAGAATCTACTTCAAGATACAGCTGTCGACTAATATGGCGCTTGCGAGTAAAAAATAATCGAAGAGCAACTAAACCAAGCTAAGTTTTTACGTTTTCTTGCTGCAGTCACAAGACCCTTATAAGCGAAGTAATCAACCTAAAGGAGCAATATAGCAGCTAAAACGTAAAGTAATTCCCATTCATTTCCATATTGAATGAATCAAGAGTTAATGAAATATTGCTTTTTGTGGAAGTGCTTCCATATTTCTCTACATAGACCTCTGATTAATCAAATATGAAACATTTATATTGTTATTGGATAGTTTCATTTTTTTTTCTAACGGCGAGCATTGGGTGACTAACACTTCATCACATTAAGGTTAGAAACTATCACTCATTTACCATTACCCTGTGGGCACCAGTGAACCAAGTCATGGAAGCGAATAGCATTACCCACGTCACTCTACCACAAATCAGTTTATAGAGTGGCCCACATTCAGTCATCATCTGAGAAGACAGAACAAGGAAACAGAGGGAAAAGGATCATCCATGTCCAAACGGAGATTTGAACACGGTACCAAGAGCTTCGTAGCCACTCAGCCATTCTTTTCTTAAGATCATATATTTTCTCAATCAGGACTTGTATTTTAAAAGGATACATACCTTGAACATCTGGGGAAAAACAACTTAACACGTTGAAATGATCGCTGTTCTTCAACAAGTATTTTTGTGTTTATCTATAGGACATCGTGTGTCACTGTTAAAACTCAGCTGAACCACTCATTAGCCATGCACAGTATCTGGGACAAAAATTTACTTTATACATAATTTTAAAAATTTTATTTCCTTCCACGGATTATTCAAGAGAAATATAAAATTACGAAAGGTATTATTTCATTGAAAGAGCCTAGCTCTTCTTTTACAATAAAGTCTTCATTCTTATAAGTAGAAATTAGTGTGTGACGATAGCACTCTCTAGAGCATAAAGTACTGACTTTAGAATAACAAAGATGAATGCTGCGCTTCTGCATGCACGTCTGTCGGTGTGCGTACTTAGGAGTTTTCAGAGTTTCATCCTTGGGACACGTGAATAAGGCCCACTTTTCATGAGAAGTCTTCTTGGGAGTAATTAAAGCTGTGGAGATTAAAATGCCTTTACAATGGTCTTCGACCGTTAAGGCTGTTCATTATGCGGTGTAAAAGCATAAAAGTGAAATAATAAAAATGTTCACATATATTCTTTCATATATTATTATTTTTCCAATTAATCTTTCTATATTGTGTCATGTTAAACTAACATTTTAGTTTTAAACTAATTTGTTAAACATAAATAGGATTTTATTTCATTGCTATGCTAGTCACGATATACATAATCAGATTTTAAATAATAAGAATAGCAAAAGCTATCTTACATTTTGCTTAGTCAGTGCGGAGAAGTAATTTGTTGAATTAATGTGAAATTATCTCCCCTTAGCCAATCAGGTAAACCAACCAGAGTAACGATTGTTGCCACTCTAAGATCACATTAATCAGCAACGTTTTATGCTGTCAGCTAAGCAAATTTATAAGTTAGGAACCTTGTTCAACAAAAGTTTGACCAAATTGTGAGGACCTTTCAACATCTTTCAGCTAAATTACCTTTTGAGAGAACATTTCTTAAAACGGTGAGCTATATTCACACATCACAAGAAAGAAAATTCAGAAAACCTCTAAGCACCGACCTCGAGTAGTCCAACATTTATTACCCACTGATTAACAAGGGTTAGTGTCTAATACGAC
>JAPDSC010028278.1:0-14168 GCA_026290005.1 Latrodectus geometricus
AAGTTATGAGTTTAAATCACTCATTAAGTGTAATCTTTATGTGGCAAGAGAAAATCATTTCAAATTAATGGAAAGAGAAAATCATTTCAAAATATGAAAAATCATGTGAATAATCTACTGCTATAATAAAGATTAATTTAGAGTTATATATTAATGAAAAATGTTTAATTAATATTTCACACTGAATGATGGAAAAATTTCAGAAATTTCCAATTTTTTTAATAATTATGATACTTTTATATTGCAAATAAAATATGTAGTAATTATTCATTATGCAGAAAAAAATTTTCCGAAATAAATTATTAAAGAATATTTATTTATAGATTTTTATATCAGTTTTTCTAAGCAGAATATGGAATAAAAATAATAATTATACTCCAAGCAATAGAAATATTTTGAAAATTTTTATTTTGCAATATTTATAAATTGTGTGTCTAAATTATGATCATGATTTAAGCACAATGTAAGTACCAAATTTTGCATTGATACAAATGACTGATACAAATTTAAATAGTCATGCTAGTTCTAAATTAATCAATTTACAGCTTCAGTAAAATTGAATCAATTGTTTATAAATAAATATAATTTTAATCCTTTAAAAACATGTTTTTTCTATAATTAAAACTCATGAAAATCACAATTTTACACATTATGAAATTTTATATTGTTTTTATTTGAAAAATGATAATTCTAATATAAAACACAATAATTAATGTAAAATCTTCAATTTTTCATTTTGTATTACAAATGTTAGTTTTTAAATGAAACTCCCAAATTAGAATCATAGAACAACTCGTAATTCTTTTCAAGAACATCAGATTGGAAAATAAAGTTTATGTTTTATTAAAAAATTAAATAATTTAACAGGAATTAAAATGGATGCAAATGGATTGCAATTCCAGTATTCATGATTACTTGCATTTTTAAAAGAATAAATTTAAATATTAATCAATCTTTATTAATGAATATTAAACTCATTGTTAAATAAAAAAATTGGTAAAAGCACTGGACTGCTGACCAACAGGTCATCAGTTCAATACCATCTGGTGCATTCTGATTTTTTTGTTGTATGTCTTTCTCAAAATTTCAAAAAACTTTTGTTTATGTTATTTTTCCTAATTCTTCCATAACCATTTCCTAGAAAATTCTAATTGTTGCGAATGGCATCACCTCTCCAACCAATCAGAGGAAGAGGGAGTTGCCGCGAGTTGCTATTTATGTTCGCCATTTGTTTCAGTTAGTCCAAAAATCTCTACATGTAACTTGTGCCGTTCTTGAATAAATGTTTTTACCTGTTGCAATCTACTTTTCAGTATTTTGGAAGTCTAGCAGCCAAATCAGACATCTGGTAGATGTCAGCCCTGCTACGTTTTAATTTTATTTGGTAATTTTAACACTAATATTGTATACAAGAGCCTTCCTTCAGATTGAGGGCAGTTGTGTAGGATTTGCTTCTACTTGCATTGTGTACTAATACACTGATTTTTTCTTTGAGTTTTTGACTTTGGGAAAAGTAGAGAAAGCTATATGTTTTCAAACTGAAAACAGTATAAATTAATGATTTTATTACATAGTTGTAAGGTCTAACAATTCAATCAAAACAACATTTTATGGACAAACGATACAAGTGGCCAGCTATATATTTGTATTAAATTTTAGACTAATTATTTAAAAGTTGAAAATAATTTACCAGTAACAAATATTAGCACATATATAGTCTAAATATTAAAAATGAGAAGAAATAAAATTATTTTATTTATAACATGTTTTAGTACTTTGTTTCCAGACTAAAAAAAACTTTTAACTTTTTTGATATATTTTTAAAATTAATATAAAAATATATAAAGTTATTTAAAAATTATGAACTAAAATAATTCAAATATGCAATTTTATTTTGATATTTCATCTATTTATGCAATTCCAAATTATTGTAAATTAACTGCATAAAAATTGAAAAATATTATTATATTAACAAGTTTTATTACAGTAAAAAATTAAATTTATAATTCATTTACAAACAAGAATATAATCATTTTTAATCTTAGTATACAATTATTTAATAACATAATATCTTAACATAAAATTTAAATATAATTATGGACTAGTGTGGGAAAACTAAAAATTTTTCAATATATTTTCAAATATAATACTGAAAAAAAAATGTGCATAAATACATAAATTAATAATATATATGGTATAGTCTAACTGCATAAAATCTAACAAGAATAGTGTCTGTATAAAATTGGGAATTCTTTAAAACAATATCAAAGAGTAGTAGAAATATATAAAAGAATTTTTTACAGAACCAAAAATTTTAAAACTAATTCAAAAATCAAGATTTCAATATGAAACAACATTACCACAATTATTTTCATACTGCAAGAAAAGGAAACTTGCAAAGCATAAAATCACAATCACATTTTTCAATATTTTCAGAAACCGCGAATAACTGATCTTGCACACTGTAAATGTCTTATTTGTTGACAATTGAAACATATTTTATGGACCTTTTGATAAAAAGAGGAAATAAGTTTTGAGTGAAGGTATTTTATTTAATAATCTGATGAAACCACTCTTATGAGAAAAAAGACTACAAAAAAAAAATTAGATGTTTTTCTTACATGAAAGCAAATACAGTAATATCATTAATTTAAACTATTTCACAAAATCTTTATATTTTAAAATAACTGAAATTGTTTACTTTGTTCCTTCAAATTTGAATAATTCAAGCTTTGTGTCATTGAAAATTAAAATAGCTTAGTTAAGAAATTCTCAATAATTTTTAATAAAATAGCTATTTTGAAATGTATTATAATTTTCAATAATATACTTTAATTTTCAGAAACTTGCGGTATTTTTAATAAGTACAATAGCATTTTCTTTATACTTTATGCAATTTCTCAGTAAAATGTTTTTCTTTTTTAAAATTAATTTATCATTTGGAGTCAATGATAAAATATTGTTAATTAGAATAATTTATTATTAAAGTAGAATATTATAGTTAAATATATAAAATTTTAATATATGATATATTGCATAACTATTAAGTAAACAACCTATCTTATTGGTACATAAAAGTGTGAAGTAAAAAAAAATTATAACAAATGTTTTCAAACTATCAAATTTAATCTTTAAATTTACTGGTGTAACTGAACAAGTATTTAAATTACAATAAAAAAAAGACCCTATTAAGTATGCTTAACAATTTCTTAAATTACTATTTACTCATCCACCATGGGATAATATTATCCAAACAAAATTTGTAAAAAAGCATCTTTTCAATTTTAATTCACTTCCTACATGATTTCATCCATTTACTTAGCAGAAATTAAAGCATTAACAATTGTTCTCAGCTAAAAACCACAAATCTATTGCACAAATTTTAATATCAACTTTGCTACATGTAAAATAAAACATTATTTACAACTTTATTTTTTTTTCTCATTATATTAATATAGAACATTTCTTTACCTTAGATAAAATAAGATTTCCCATCCATCTCACACAGTCAACATAATTCATATGAATATCTCTAGTTGTAAACACAGGAAAATCTTGTTTAAACGTATTAAATGGCCTACATAACAAAAAAGTATAATTATTATTCCAAACAAAAAATAATTGAAGTACACAATACTCTTTCTAAGGAAAAAATAAATCTAATTTTATAAACTACACAAAATTAATAAAAATAATAATTCAGATATTTATTTACACACAAATTTACATTGTCAAAAGATAACCTTTTTCTCTTTATAATAACTTATGTTACCTATTTGTCTTGGAAGGATTGTATTCATAAGATTCTTTAATTGCTGTTTGAACTTTGGCATCATTTATATCCCATATTTTTAAAGAATGATCCATACCACAAGACACTATTTTCTGACCAAGAAGATCAAAATCCTGAAAATATTTAAACTTGTTTGCATATAAATAAAATAAGTTTAATAATATGATTAATAAACACAAAATTATTTTAACTACATTTATTAATAAAATATTTAAAAATTTATTTCATGATACACCATACTTTCTTCTATATATTTATGGATTATGTGTTAAAATTTTCAAATTTCACGGTGCAAAATTGTTGACTGACTGTTTTAACTATTATACAAATACAATCAGTTATGTGTGTGTTGAAATAACACTTACAAGATTTTAAAAACAAAATTAAACTCATTCAATGACAATTTTTAAAGATAAATAGACAATATTATAGTTTAATTAAAGTTGATATACATAATAGCAATTTAACAGTATTATACAGTCTCAAAATACAATATCCATTGATGGAAATCAACAAGTATTATGAAACTAAATTTTTGAAGAATAAAACTAAGCTCAAAACAATTTATTGTAAACAAGCTCTGAAAAATTACCTGTAATAAATCCCAACAATTCCCATGTTTGCAACATGCTACATTGCTAATGAGAGGTATGAGTTAATGTCAGAGACTGGTGAACATGCTGGGAAAGAAGATTAATTTCCATCAAGCATTCATGATAATTCAATCAAACTAACTGATTCTAATGATACTAAGCATACATTTGTACACTTATATTAATACTTGATGAACTTACTATTCATCTTGTCGACTTTACAAGCCAACACTTCTGCCTTACACACCCTATACTCATTTGCATATGTAAAAAAAAAGGAATACTTTAAAGTATTACCATTCATGATCCAGGAATTCTAGTTTTAGTTCACTAATTCTTTTACTAAAAAAAAAAAGATCTGATCAACCAAGTACATTGCCAATATAACAGACTGATCGAAAAGTTAGGTTGATGGTGGCATAAAAGTTACCAATCAGAAATAACTAACCAATGTACAAGTACAAAATTCAGGTTTACATATAGAGAGGGAACAACACATTAGCTGCTATGAGAACTACAAAGTTTCAAAACCGGATTATGGTCAAGAGATACAGTAAGTGTTTACGCTTTCAGGCTATCTCACATTATAGGGTGTGCGAATAATCTAATAAAAACATTCTTCATTAGAAAAGTTTTGAATTAAGTTTTCAAAAAAATGCCGTTTGTTTTATAAAATAAATAAGATGGCGCCACTATCTAGCTGACTTATTTCAGTAGTAATCATTTTCATCCTATTATGTTCAAGGACAATTTTCATTCCCTGGAAAGAGTTGTTATTGGTAATCATTTTTTCGCATATCTTATTGACCTGGTCTGCTTCCATTACAAAATATTGATAAATCCTCACGTGGAAGCAAAATCATCTAAGTTACAAGATTAATTTTAAACTAAAAGATATAAAGCAGGTAATTAAAAAAATGAGATAAACATGCTAAAGTAAGGTAAACATAAAATATGTCCAATGTACAATTAAAGAATAATTTTATTAATCAAAAATCTTTATCTTATTAAAAAATTATATTTTTAATCAAACTGTTTTTTTTTTTTTTTTTTTTTTCCTTCTTTTTATGCATTTAAGCAGTATGCGTTTTTTACTATTCACCAGAAAAATTGCTGTAGACTATATAATACTTTTCTCATTTTTACTCATAAAAAAGGCCTTGTGGATAAAAAAGATGTAGATTATATACAGGAAAATAGGGTAATGTGCTAGAAGCTTATAAACACATAAAAACACATCTAAAATACATTAAAAGGATGGAATCTTACTGCATTTAAAACTTCCTCCCTGTGGCCTTCAACGCCACCAAATATAGCAATACATTGATCAGTTTTGATATTCCATAACCTCAAGGCATGATCTAATAAAAAAAATCATTCTAAATTAAACATATACTAAGTTGAAAAAATACCATCAAAAATATTAATGAGGCAAAATATTACTACTATAATTTGGCATAAAATAACATATGCAATATAATATATAAAATCTAATAATGTCATAATATCCCTACATAAAATATATGCAATCTACAAATGTTCTTAATTATAACATAGTGTTCTTACCTTTACTAACAGACAGCAAAATATTACATTCAAAAGGATAAAATTTCAATTCATTAATAGCATTTCCATGTCCAATATAATGCTGAAAGTAAACAATCAAATATAATTTTTTTTTCCTTATTAAAAATATTTATTTCTAATAAATTCACTGTATGAGCATTCTACAATAAGACAATTCTAAAAAAATATTTTCAATAAATTTATAACAAAGAACAATATTATACAAGATGCTCTTTATTATGCATGTACACATGAAGAATTGATTACATACAAAATTTTACAATACATAAAACATTCTGTTAATAAATATTAAGACATAAACTTACAATAATTGATTGATTTTTGTCATTCTTCTGGGGAAAATTAATCACTTAATTATAATAAAAATCTTTTAATTATAATAAAACGATATCAAGGATGATAAAAAGAATTTAGAAAGTCTTATAAGTAGAATTTTATTTTTGGAATCTCTCCTAATATTTTAAAAAACATTTATTTCAGAGAACTTGATAACTGGGTCCAAATACATATCTGTCTTCACTTACATTATTTAAAACCTTGAATAAGTTTGAAAACGATTATTTTGCTGAATTCTGAAAAAAGATTTCTGTAAGCTAACTAATACTCATCTCTTTCTTTTAAGTAGTTTATCACATTCATATATAAAATATAAGTACAGTAATTTACCAACAATAATATACATATATTTTATATTTTAAACAGAGTGATTCATATTTATAAAAATCAATACTAAATTGTTTTTCTCCACTAGCAAAATTATCCCTCTAAGATATGATAAAATTTTCTTTAAAACGATAAATTAATGCTTTTTGCTTCCCACAATCAGGGCAATTTGTAATTTATTTTATATTTTCTAAAAAATTATCTAATGAGTTTTGGCATTTTTATTATACTATATTTTGCTTGAGTAACATTCTCCAGGATAACATATATATATGAATTGAACATAGTTACACATTAAATGTAATTTTAAATTAAATGATTAACACTAAACTATAATTAAAAAGTCATCAGGGATAAAAAATAATTTAATGAAAACAATTTTTTTTTTTTTTTTATATTAAACATGTTAAGAAAATGGGAAAAAACATATTTTTTAATATTTTACCTTCATAACTCATAAAATTAATATTAATATATTTTTAATAAAAAAATATATATTGTTAAAACTTGCCTAATACATTTTTATTTCATAAATTATAAGTACTTAAAAAACTATACAACTAGAAATATATTATTTTTGAATGAATAAAAAAATTAAGATTTCAGATGAAAAATTATTTCCTTTCCCAGGATTAAAAATTATGACACATAAAACAGAAATTTTAAAATCCTATATGCAGCCAAATAAGTTTCATTATAATTGTCTGATACAAATTCTGTCATAAATGAATAATTAATAAATTAATTTACTGTCAACTCTATTTAGCTAAAAATGCCCACTTAATATATCTCAAATATATTCTATTGCAGCATGTGGTAATCTAGAAGGCCATAAAAAAGATTTTAACTCAGTGAAGGTTAAGTAGACACATTTCAATTAACTCTGTTACTCTAGCATTGTTTTCAACCAGTTTATTTCTTGCTTCAACTAATTTCTTTCTTTTTCATTTTCCTTAAATGATTGTAATATAATTAGTTTCAACCTAAGTAGAATGATGTTAAGCAATTATACATAATAGTTTTTTCATAAATATCAAAAGACTAGATCCTTATTCACCATGGCAATTGCTATTTTATACAAAAATTGAGAACATTTAGTAATACATTATCATGTTAATGAGCATTAACAGTGAAAGAGATAATTATTTAAGGCTGAGCAGTGTTATGTATTTACATGTTATTAAAAGGCACACTCAGATTTAACTTATGTAATATATCATTAATTATATTCTCAGATACTTATGAGTGCATTTTAAAACACAACTATTAACAATAATTCTTCAAACAATCACATCCTAGGAAACAATGTATTATACAGAAGAATGACTTTGTACTAGTCAAAAAACAAATGCTGAATTTGAAATTGATTTATCATCTATCCATTTGTTTGATCAGCACCAAGATGAACTCAGAACACATTCATTATGATCAAAATATTCAATTTTTCTAACTTTTTTGACTTTCAAAGATAAACATCAACAATATGATAACCAATAATAAACAAATGAAAGCAAGTTTTGCCAAATCTCCAACCAGTAATGAAAAAGTAGCCGAAGCAAATTATTTTAATTTTAAGAACAATAATTTCTTAGTTGATAAAAGGGACATCTTAACATTTTGGACTAAATTTAATATATATACCAGTGTTTTGAACCATAATTTTTTCATTCTGGTTGAACCAAAATAACTTATACTGGTTCCTGTTTTCTTTCCGCCAAAAATAAGTTTTTCATTTAGTTCCAAATAAATTAAATTATTTTCTGTGTAAATTTTTATTTGTACTGAAAATATAATTATATTATAACAAAAAATGTGATTCTGTCTAAATTTAGAATATTTAGAATTAGTTTTTAATAGGCATACTATGTGAATTGATAGAATTAACCAACTATGTACGATACAAGCAGTGAGCATACAACAATGAGTATTGGTATAGTTTTCCTCATCAAAATAGCAACTGACAACTAGGTTCATTAAGTCACTTATGAAAAACCTCATTGCTTATCACTCACCAATCACATAGAACACTTAACCTTTTAATAATGTATTTATAATAATTAATTTGTTTATTTATTTATCATATGAAAATTGCTTCTAATTATTAGTATATTTTTTAATGTGGTTTCACTGACATTACTTCTGTTGTTTCAGGAAATAAATTTCAAACCTGAAAATGCGCTTTCAATATCTTGTGTAGTTGGAATTGACAAAATCACTACTGCAATCTTAACCAAGTATGTATAGGAAATTTTATTCCCTTCCCAGAAATTTAAAATGCTTTTGTTAGGGATTGTGGAGTATCAACATTTTTAATTTACTGTGGTCAAAATAATAATTTAAATCATTTTCCCCTAAAGATGAGCTAAAATCTTTGAATTCCAATTAAGATTTTAACATGTCATAAGCAAAAATCTTTAGTAGAATGGCACAGGTGCAATTGAGCTTTTTGGCATTGGTTACAGTAAGAAAATGACTGATAATATATCAAACCAAAAAGAAATCAATAATTTTATGGTTCACTTCTGTTCCAAAACCCAGATATAGACTACATATATGCTATTATATAAAAAAAAAAAACCCATTTATGTATATACATAAAAGTGGTATTTTCCAATAAAAAAAAATTGTATTCAACTTTATAGAATATCTGAGGTATATATAGAATATTTAATATTAAATATAAAAATAATTGGGAACATATTAAATACATAAATTAAAAAAGCAATAAATTCGAAAAATAAAATAAATATTTTCATTGGTGTTTTATATATATATATATATTTAAATTTTTGAAAGGTATATTTAATAGCTATATAGGGAATGCAGGCTGAATTGAATAATTTTAATATGATGATCTACAGTTCAAATCAAATTTTTGTTAGTTAAGAATTTTTAATGAATTTCTGAAAAATTTCTGATTGAGATAAAAGTTTTGTCAATTTGGGCATGCATTGTAAGCAAGTTTTTCCATTATTTATGTGAAGTATAGTAGCTCAGCTCTGTTGTCAACTTTGTATTTTGATCACAGCTTAAAATTTTGTGGAATTTCATAATAATAGAAATCATTCAAGTTATTAATTAGAACAGTACTGGGTTTTTACCCAAAAGTATGCCTGTATTTATTCATGAGTTATGAAAAAATTATATAAAAATAAGGTTTCATAAATTTTTGTTTATATTTAAAAGAAAAGACAAAATCTTTACATAAATACAAAATCTTTATAGATTAATATATTTATTTTAAAATTAGATTTCTTAAAATACAAAATAAAATATTCTGAAATATTTCCTCAGCCTTATAAAAAAATCATTTGCAATATTTGACTTCCTGACTACATAAGAAATTACATAATTTTTTTCTCTTTATATTATTAAAATTTTAATTAATCTTATGTTGATTTCATTTTATTTTCTAACCTCATAAACATTTGGTAGAAAATAAAATGAAAATTGTATGAATTATAAATAATTTCTTTTTGCTAATGATCAATATATTTTCATTATTATTTATCAATTTTAAGATTTCATGTATTTGGTGTAATAAGAATTCACTGATCTAGTCTTTATTACAATCATTTACAATTTTTATACTAAAAATTAAACGTTTATTTTAATTAAAATTCATAATTTCTATCATAAAAATTTCTTTTTTTTGAGAGATTGTAATATTTATATAATTTTTTAGATTGATTTTTAAGTAATAAAAAGGGAATGGGTAAATTTTGAATGAAAATCATAAAAATATTTTAAAATGGAGTCATCTAATGAGTTTTGTAATACTACATTTTAATGTAAAATGAAAAATATATATATATTAAATAATTTTTCTCATGTTTGTCAACAAGAAAATTTGAGATTTTCCAGATAATTTTTAAGGATTGCCAAATTTTATAAAATAATCAAACTGCAGTAAAAGGAAAAAAACATCTTAAGTAGGAATTTTTAATATTTATGAATTAATGCATGAATACTGAAAATGCTTGATTATAAACGACAATACCTTCAATAAATATTTTATTATATTTAATAAATTTAAAATTTATAGACACATAATAATGAATGACTCAAGAATGACATAATAATAATCATAACTCAAGAATGATTTAAAAAAAAAAAATTATATACATAAAGTGCTGTTAAATATTAGATGTTGTTAAATTGGAATATTACAAAAAAGTGAAAAATTATTATTAAAATATATTTAGAGCTTATACAATGATTTTATAATAATAATAATAATAATAATAATAATAATAATAAAAGCATACAAACTTTAATAGTTTTTTGAACAGCTGGACCAAATATTCTAATAACTCCTCTTGTTCCTGCAGCTGCAAGCAGAGGATGTCCACTCACATCATCATAAGACCAAGCACAAGTGTAGAAGTTTTCATCAGTCTTTAATTTGATGTTAAGTTAATTTTAATTTACATCAATAGCTTATAGAATAACTTCAATGAAACAATCTTCATAAAATAACAATTAATTTACAATTATATTAACTGTAACTGTTTCAAAGTACACTTCCATCAAAAAATAAATAAAAGTAACAAATCTGTCATGCAATAATTTCACAAATAATCACTTATAAAGCATTACAGTAAATAAGGCAAATAAGGCATATATATATATATGTTGCCTTTATAATTTTAAAAGAGATGTGAATTTTGAGAAACAATAAGCACAAAATTTGGCTGATTTTAATCCCATCAAAACTTTAGTTTATTGAGAGCTAGATCATCTCTGAATATTTGAATGATCTCCAAACTTTTCAATAATATAGATTAGTTAATTATTACAGATATTTATTAAGAGATATTTCAAAATGACCATGATGATCAAAAATTAAAAAGAATAAAACAACTGTAGTTGAAATCTGTATTATACAGTACAGATATATCAGAAGGAAATAGGAATATTTTTTCAATGTTAATATTTATTCTTTCTTAGTATAAAATGTCAATGATTTTTCTTTCTTTTCAATTTATATGTGTAAGGATAAATTATCCTTAACTCACAGTGAAAAATTTATATCAAAAATTAGATCAGAAATAAATTCCTCAATTTTGAAATTTCAAAAGTATAAAAAATTATATATACACAATGATGGCCACTAGAGCAAAAGTTATAAATTTGTTAAAATAAAAACCTGATATTTTCAGATAGAACATTTTAACTAATATAAATTTGAAGGAGAAATATCCTGTAATTTAATATAAAGTGTTTAATACCAATGATTAAATTGTAATAATAAAATATTATCATAAAAAGCGAATTTGGTCATATAAACTGGCATAGTTAATATAACACTTGAGAATAGATTTAAAATGCAAAATCTAATTCAATAAAATTTTTTAACTGAATAAAACCTTTAAAGTTTTTTAGAGACCTTAATAAATATATATAAATCCTTTTTATTCATTTCTTTTTAATTTTCTTCACTTTTTCCCATATTATTAAGAGTGAAGAAAATTAAAAAGAAATGAATAAAAAGGATTTAAATAAATTTATTAAGGTCTCTAAAAAACTTTAAATGTTTTATTCAGTTAAAAAATTTGATTGAATTAGATTTTGCATTAGATTGAAACATAGCTTAGTAAATTTCGTAAACTAAACCTAAAAGTGACCAAAATGAAAAATTAAATTTAATAAGGCAATAAGAATGTGGGTGAAATGATTGACAAGATATTAAAAAATATTGAACAGTTATTTCATAATATATTATTTCCCACTCAATTCAATTTAAGTATTTATCTTTATTCATAATTCATACAAAAATAAATTACAATTTTCTAATTTTGTAATATTATTACAAATAATAATAATGCTTGAAACTAAAAGAAATATATGAAATAATTACAACAAATGCATAGTTATTTAATACTTAACTTTGGTAAAATAAAATTAAATCTAAAACAAGATTTGCAGAAAAAATTTCTGAAAAATAAAAATATATTAACATATTAACATTAAAATTTGCCATTTTTCAAATTAAATTTTAAAATAAAAGTTTCTTAGTTTTCTTTTTATACAATTCTAATAAATTTTTCTTTGTTAGACTATAAAAAGTCATTAGAAAAACTCAATAAAAAATTTAAGCAAAAACAAACAGATTTAGATTTAAGGTACCATAAAAGTAATTTAGTAATCTTTCAATTAACAATTTTTGGCATCATATTTACAATATTATTAAATAAGTAGTAAATTGTTTATTACATTTAGTCATTCAGAATTATTAAAACATTTAAATCTATGGGCTATTAATTATTAAATTTATTATTATTTAATTTATAGAAAATATTTAATAGTTTGGAATTATTAAAATATTTTCCATTGATATTCAAGTCTATAAATAAAATTAATAAAAATGTTAACAAAAAAATTCCAATCCAAAAATTTAGAAATTTAATTAAAAATTTAAGCCTGCATTAATTTTTATTACCTTTGCAAACAATAAAACTTTATTTGGAATAAAACATTTATTTTGCAAGCATATAAACATTCAGCTTTTCAAAAAACTTTTTAATACTAATGTGAGTATAATATTTATTTTGCTCCTAAAATTTTAGTTAAATATTTTTAACAATATTAGCTATAAAATTTGTATGAAATCTTATTGATCTGTTTATTTATTTACAATCATTAATACATAAAATATAAGATATAGTTAAAAGAAATATATAGTTAAAAGAATAAAAGTTTTTCAAAAAAAAAATTATAGCTAATGCAATAATTTATTAAAAAATATAAAGATATAATTGTATTAAGAAATTTTAAAAAAATGATGAGAAGAAATGACAGAGAACAAACTAATACTATTTATTTTATTTTTTCTATTACACAAAAATAATAATTTTTCACTCAAAAAAATATTTAAAATCACTGATATGTGCTAAAATATAACTAAATTAAATTCCAAGAATGTTTAAAAAATATAAAAGTTTAAAAAATAGACAACTAGTTATATTTTTTCATAAATGATACCTTTATTCTCACAAATAAAAAATGCATCAAGTTATTAATACCTATCTCTAAGATAGATTTCTGAACTTTTTAATTATTGATGTCAAAAACTTTGACTACTAATATATTTTATTTATTTACTTAAACAAGTAAAGTAATATGATACATTGGAAGCTGAAGTTTTTTTGACATTATGAACATTAACATTTCAGATACATTTTTATAGAGGAGGGATAAAAACTTCCAGCAAAATAATTTAGTACAGCCTTTTTCCTTTAAAAATTAACTAATTTTATATATATTTCAGATGTTGAATAAAAGTGTATAGCTGTGATTTGGTTAGAATGATTTGTCTTCAAACCAAATTTTTCAAATCAATTGCAATTTTTTGAGCATGAAAAGCTAATTAGAATAGACCTCCTGTTTAAAGTAGATTCTGCACCATTATATATTAGAGATGGGCAAAACTGTTCATTTTGGGGATAGAATTGAAACTGCTCACTCTCAACCACTTCTTTTTCATCACTCACTAATTTACTCCTTAGTGACAAAATAAAAATATTTCTTAA
>JAPDSC010028282.1:0-24622 GCA_026290005.1 Latrodectus geometricus
AAAAAAAAAAAACGATTCCTTAGAAAACAGCCGCTATAAGAGGCTCTTCACGTACCTTTATTATTTGCGACTAGATGGGAAAATGAGAAATGTTATTCACTTATACGTTTTCAAGTGTTCCAATTTTTAATAGAATTTTCTCCAAAACTTTTCCTCGCTTAACCCAAAAGTCTTCAGCCAATGGGAACACGAGAGGGGAACTTCTCGAAATAGATATCAACAGATGGCGCTCGAACGAGATCTCAATTTTTACACGGCTGCCATTCGGAAGGTTTTAATTCTTGGACGAGACGCGTAAACAGAAGATGAAGAAGAGAAAAATATTCTTATTTTCTTTGAATACACTTTGCCACCCACCTCCTGCTCTCCCCCACCCCCACGGATCTCTGTCACTTGCAGACGCCTCTCGTTAAGAACATGATCTCTCTCTTTCCCCTCTTTCTCTTTGCGCCATTTGCAGTTGCCAGTTGCTTGCTTTTCCCCTCGCCCTCTCCCCTCCCTACGACATAGAAAGCTTTTGGCATAATTAAAATTCGAATTTCTCTTTCCCTTGTCAGAGGCACAGTTGATATCTCCATTGGAACTCATGCATATTCCGCTTGGAAATGTTTATTTCACTCTCCTTTTCGGCTGCTTTTGACAGCGCGTTCGTGTTCCTTACTCTTCCGAGTGAGGAGCAGGGTTGCCAAGGGTGATGTTCGTCGCCAAGCTGTTCTTTCGCCAATTTTGCAATATGTCATTTTTTTGTTAACTGTCTGAAACTTTTCGACACATTTCAAAAGAAAAATAAAATCTATTCCAGACAGTAAACCAAACAGCTACAACTAGAAGATTTGCAATCTAGAGTCAAAGAATCTTCCATAAAGCAAATATGCAACTTTGCTCAAGGATAACGATTCATGACATTTTTTTTCATAGAATTTGATTAAGACATTTGGTAATTATCAGCGAAAGCACTGAAATTTTTAAATTTTCCCTGTCTTTTGTAAAAATAATAATCCAACACGAAATAGGTATTAAACATTAAAAGATATCGAATATCAAGTTTCGGACTTTAATACTTAATATTTTTACTATATTTATCTAAAAGTTTGAAAGGTTTTCTTTATTTTAATGAATACAATTCAGTTAAAAAACTGTGTATTTCCTACAATACATAATTCTGTGACATTAACGACCGATTTCATCTGACTTTTATTGTCACGTATAGTTAATTAAGTTCGATCATTATCTAGTCATCTTTCTAATTCATTAAAGCAGACTGCCGCCCAACCTGTCTAGTGGTTAGCGTACCTGACTACAGATGGGTGGGACTTGGGTACGAATCCCGTCTCGGGCATGGATGTACTTTCTCTCTCTCTCTTTCTTGTATTTGTCCTTTCTTTGAGTGTGTGTGAATGGTTGCCTACCCTATAAACGGGTACCTATGGCATGTGTGTACTGAGGAAGTCGGACTCCACACCAAATATGGTTCAGTTGGAAAAGTGGAGCAGCGCACCCCATATTGCCAGCCTGGCTGGCACACGACAACAACAACAACATTAAAACAGACTTAGTTGATCATTACTTTGATGAAACTGGAATTAATAATTTAATCCTTTTAGCATTTGAGTTCTTATGAAGCTAACTTTTGGTTAATGGCTTATAAAGAAACTTAAAATGGATCGAGTCATAAATCCTGGATTATGAATCACAGTTAATAATGAGAATAATGCTTGAGTTGGAGTAACTTTCTTGGAAGAAATTTATTGGCACTAATGATACTGCAAAGAAATGTTTTGGTTGCGTCAAGTATTTATCTTGTTATATATCTTCTACAAAAATTTTTTAACCCTCAAAAAATTCAGCCCAAATAGAGATTGATTTGGAATTTGTGGCATGCTGATTTCATGTTTAAAGGGTTATACATAGATTTTTAGTAAAAAGGATATACTATTAAAACTGAATGAAAAAGTCCGATAGTGATAAATATCTATGCTTTTCCCAGAATTTTCATCTAAGAACCATATATAACATTAATGGACATGTGACTAATCTTATATAACCATAAATGACATTAAAGGTTGAATATTACATATTGCATATAAGATAACCATAACAAAATCAGAAATCAATATAATATACAGACTGTGGCTTGGTAACAAAAATAAATTGTGACTTTTAATGTGAAAAAAGAGGCCTTGCTATCTAAAAGAAGTATAATAGCAACTATTTTCTAATAAGAATCACTAAGATCCTTCCATTACCTACTGATGGTATAGCGATATTCTGAGATAAAGGTAGCGGGCTCGATAACAGCCGCTGTTCATCAAAGACAGATAGATGTTGTGTTTTATCCTTCTGTATAATTTTGAAACTGTTCTTGCGTTGTGCTCTGATATTATGAACATTGAAAATAACTAAAAAGAGAGCATAGGATTGAAATTAAATTTATTACACGTAACGACACAGATGTAAGATTTACTTGATCCTGAAATCAAGAAACGAACTGGTAGATGAATGGTTAGCGCTTAACAGTTCAATAGTTAGTGGGTTCGAATTCCACCTTGAGCTTTGATGTTCGTAATGGTTCAGAATCTACTTAGCACATTGATTGCCAGTCTCTAGAAATGGGGTTAATAGTTAATGCCTTGACATCGAAGAAGATTGTACCCAGAAGCCAACATACTAATAATTGGAAATATGATTTAAAATTATTAACGTAATATTATTATTTTATATCTGTAAATTAAATATTTACAGATAGTTTCTAATCATATCTCCATGCCACTACCAGCAGAAATACCAGATAAACTAGAGAATGAACAATCAAAAGTTTATTCCGCGCCAGCGCGTGACTGGCTACTAAGACTACCACACATCACGCGCTGGCGCGTGATTGGCTACTGAGACATTACCACACATCACGCGATGGCACGTGATAATCGCTGGCAGTCAATGTGTTAAGGACGTAGATTCCTGTCTAATTAACCCTCGTGAACAAAAAATGACCATTGATTGACAAGCAAACCAAACCGAACACAAAATCAGAAATCAAGACAATTAAATAAATTGTGTATAATTAGACAAATGCAGGGCAATTTAAATATCGCGTCGGACCGCTTTTTGCTGCAATATATGCCACCACACGGTCTGAGATCGAGTTGATTAGATGTCTGATGTTGTTTTAAGGCATATATGCCCATAAATTTTGAACAACCACCTCCAAATTATGTACAGGTGGCATTTGGCTTTCCAACTGGTTCCAAATATGCTCTATCGGGGACAAGTAGGAGACAGGGCCGGCCATGAAAGAGTCTAAACTTGATGTAGGAAGTCTTGAGCAGTTTATGGAAGAGTATTTTCTTGTGGGAAAATTGACTCTAGAAGACCATTTAGGAAAGGTCCCCCGTGGAGTCGAAGAATGTCATCAACTTAATACTTGTCTGTTAAGATTCCACGTACCACAACTAGAGTGGATCGGTTATCATAGACTATGGTCACACGGACCATTACGCTTGCTTTGTGGGTGCTATGCCACACAAAAGTGTGGGTGAATGTGTACCATTCACCAGATCACTTTTACACCTGTACATGGTTATCATCTGTCTCCAAAACAAACCAGGATTCATCAATAAACATCATGTTCTCTCACTCTGTGGCATTCCACGTCACTTGGGTTTGGCACTGCTGTAGACAGAGTCACCAATGTTACAATGTTAAAGGCAATACACGTAACGAGCATTTGTATCACAAATTCGCTTCCGCACCCCATCTATGTGTATCGTGGAACGAGTAACTACGTGATCTATGAGTACTTGCAGCATAATCTTTCAATATACTCGAATCATCGTTTTCCTGTTCACCCCAAATCCGGTATGCCGCACTTGATTGCCATCTCGTGTCCACTGCTTCCAGCATGGTCTGATGGCACATTCCGAACGATCGACATGGCGCGTCGATCAGCCTGCGATTTTTAAGCCATTGTTGAGGCCCTTTTCAAACTAGCTTAATCGTGTCAAATGTTTTCTCATACGTCTCGCTGGCATACTTCGCTTACTAAAGCCTTATTAAAGCGTCACGTTTCTGAATCTTCCACTTTCGGCCGGTTTATATAGGACCCCCTTCATGATTGCAGAAACTCTGACGGGTGTGTGTTTATGAGCATTGGCACCAAACTTGGTTGTACCTGTTACATTTTGAAGATAATTATTCCTTCAATTTGAAAATAGCAAACTGGAAATTTTCCATAGTCTTTGTGCAAAAACAAGTCTGAATACTTAGAACTTCACTGAAAATTGTATTTGAACTGATGTGTTGACGTTTTGCATTCAAGAGTTGCAAATATTCTGTGTTTCTAATGAAAAAATCTATTCTTTTGAAAAGATGTTATTTTTGTAGAATTACTTGGTGTTCTGCTGGAATATTTTGCATGCTTAAACAATTGAATGCTGCAAGAAGGTACAATAGGGAAATTCTTTTTTAAGGGAAATGTGTAAATGAAGTGATATTCAGATTTGGTAGAAGTACAATGTTAAATTTGAAAATAATTAACTAAAATCTTAAAAGAGTTTGTTACCAACATTACACCAGAGAATGTGAGAATGTCTATTCTTATGGAATTAAATCTAACTTTCTTAAGAAGCTTGAAATTGAAATTTCTGCAGGTCTTTTATATCTTATACATTTTCAAGATTCTTTTAATCATGACATTTAGTGCCATGGCACGGCTACAGCATATGAGGTGAAAAATGATATTTCTCTTTCTAAGGCAGAAGTTGACTGCGATGTTTGAAAATCTGTAAAATTAAACAAGTCGTCTCTGGTTCTAACGGTATTACATATGAAATGATTTAAAACTTCCACTTCAGTTAGCCTTTCTATCTTTCATGCTTTTTTTATTGAAAATTTCAAACTTGATGTTTTCCCATGGAACAGGAAGAAAACGAACTACTTATTCCTAAAAGTGTTGAATTATTGACTGCACATATTGATGATATTGGTTGCATTAATTTGCTACCATGTTTAGGTAAGTGTCTTGAGAAGCTTTATAGAAATATGCTTAGTTATTGTCTCACTAAAGTCATTTACATGGAGCTGGCCAAGTTCAAGCGGGAGACGTTGGCCAGCCATCCTATAGTCCGGACATGTCACCCTGCAATTTCCATGTGTTTGGCAAACTGAAGAAACATCTGAAAGGGAAATGCTTCAACTCGGGCGACGTACTCAAGGACATTGTGAAGGACTGGGTCTCGTCACGGCCACAGAAATTCTGGGGATAAGAAATCTTGCGGCTTGTTCATCAGTGGGATCGTTATGCTCAAGTCTATGACATATATTTTGAATAAAGTCTACATTTGTACTCACCGTGTGGTTTCGTACCTTTTCATTTGATCATCCCTTATAAAATAATTATAATCAAACTGTTGTTCCACTAATCTTTCATGCTTAGAGAAACTCGTTATAGAAGAAAATAAACTTTAAATTTCTTAGAAGTGTCAAGGAGATTCCTTCGTATTATTTAGGATTTTATATTATTATTTCGTATAGAACCGTCATCTATGAGGCAGTTTTTGCTGTTCCTGATATTCCACGTATTGAATTAATAGTTTTTAATGATTTCGCAGTTACAGTCAAAATGCTGATTGAAAATCTTCGGAATACTCTTAATGGTGTAATTCCGGTTTCTCGTTTTCCTCCCCTTTCAGTCTGAGAAAGTTGCTCCTTATTTAAAGCATGTCTTAGTTAAACATTCTTTACATAAGGAAATGATAGAACTTTTGTTTTATGGATGGTAAATAAGCTAAGTGGATGGGTCGATCTTGCATTCATTATTTATGAAGATAAAAATGAGAGTGTGGTGATCCAACTTGGAATACACGATGGATGCTCTGTTTCTCAAGTTGAACTTCTGTGTTTAAATGTTATTGTCCAATAAGGTTGGGGAAAAAGTTATCCATTATTATTTCGGTAGACGTCTGTAGTGATCACTATCTCGTGAGGTATCTATCAAACAATTTCAAATTTATGCTCATTGGAAAGGTGACATTTGACTCTAAAATATCCTCTTGCGGTTTTTTGTTTGATTCATTCAGTTACGAGCACAAGGTTTCAAAAATGGAAGACAACAAGCAGAAAACTCGATACATTTTAGTTTTTCTTTTATAATGGCGAAAATGCTTACCAGGTGGCTAAAATGGTGAAAGGTGTTTATCGTCCTATATATGACTGTAACAACCAGTTACGCACACTTTTGGTTTCGTCGATTCCGTTTGGGTATTTGGATGCTAAAGATGCACCTCGCATGGATACAACATCGTCGAGAATGTCTTTAAAATATCAAAAATTATCAAACTTGACAGCATGTCAGCAGTCGTAGCTTCGCACAAAGCCTAAAAATCTACATGAAAACTGTTTTAAACCTTTTTACCAGGCGAATCTGAAAGAAGTAACAAAAAGTTCACGTAAAAATAATGGATTTCTTTTTCCTCAAACTAATAGATACAAAGTTCTTATCATAAGAATAGGAATTTTGTAACCAAATACCTTATTTGTACAGGTTCACTGTCTTCATTTTTTCTGACATTCTCTCAATGGAAAACTGATGGTTAACATTCATACCTTTTTATATGCGCTTGAACCTTTTGTGATTGTTCATTTTTCTTACTTTCTTGAAACTCTGGTATCCTTGGTAAGGAGAAGGCAGAGAAGTTGGCTAAGTTGGACACTTTTTATAATATTGATGTTGTATTGTCTTATCCCAAATCTTACTAGCTAAATGTTGCTGGAGAAAAAACTGTGGTTGACTGGATTATTGAATAACTTGCATCCTCAAAAGCACAATGGACTAGAGGGGGGGGGGGTTACCAACAATTTCATATAGGCTGAATCTCACCGGATTTTAAGTTGACTCAAGTATTAACTGGCCTCATAACTGAATTTCAGAAGTTATTTAATTCATTTTAATATCATGACCTGTGGACTTGCTTTGTGTCGACCCCTAACAAAAATGTTGAGAACGTTTTGCTTCAATGCTGGTTGCATGCAAGTGTCAGGTTGGATTTTAGAACAAAATTAAGCTTCCCTTAATTTATTGTCCCACTATGTATTCTAACATTTACGGTCGTATTCACCAACCAGAGTTAAACGAGGTTTCAGGGTGAAGGGCGAGTTAAGTCATGAAACGTTATTCACCACGACAAAGACAGCGATTGACTCGTCTATAGGGATCCCTAGAATAACAATACGATTTCGGAGTGTTAGCGCCGAGTCAGCAAACAATGGCTGACTTAAACGATATGTTTGTTGATATTGATGCGCAAGATTGCTAGCCAATCAGAAACCGTCTTACCTGTCGTGTTCGGTTAACTCCAAAGTTGTTTTACACGGGAATTTCCCCGCTTCGTGAATAAGAATCGGCGAGTCATGCTAGAGTTGAGTTATATTCGAGATAGGCTACACTCAAATTAACTTTTGTTTGGTGAATACGGCCGTTAGTAGTGTATAGAAGTAATTACTGTTTTATAGAAATATATTTGGGGCTTAATATTTTAATTCCTTTGTTGTTCTTATTGTCTTATGAATGTAATTGTAGTTCATTGTACTTATTACATAATTTTCTTGACTGCAATTTGCTCTTTTGCCATCATGCTTGTAGTGAGTGATTCTTTATTTTTTAATTGCAAATTGTCTTATTAACACTTAAAGATTCGGGAAAGAAAACATGAGCCATTTTATCAACAAAAAATTTATTTGCCTTAAAAAAACTTAAATCAGTTTATCTCAACAATAAATACGAGAAAAAAAATCTAAAACACATGTTTTATCCTCAAACTCGTATTATTAAATTTACTATTAATTTACAGCTATACATGATGTAAGCAGACGATAATACTAAATGCTTCTTTTAACTTGATTTTTTTCAAAGCAACCTTTGGCGAAAAGTCGCCAATTTCATTTCAACAGATTCACAGCAATGTAATGCGTTATATCCCCTTGCTGGAACTCCGATAACAACCTGTAGTTTACGAAATAGTAATTACATTTAATTAACTGTTCATAAAAATATTTTGCGGCATGTGATGAAATCTTTAATTCTTTCATTAAGTATTGATATTTCTAATTTTTATGATTTTCATAAATACATAAACATCTATATTTTAATTTATTAAAATGCTGATGTTCTGTAGCATTTGTTTGCAATCCATGGCAAGGATGAAAGCTTTGTCACGCTATGCAATTCTTCTGGCACTTTGAACCTATAGTCCTAGAAAATTCACTCTATATATACTTACTCACAAATCTACAATATTTAATATACGACTCACAAAGTTCACAAAATTTTCAATTCTTTATTTAACATTATTCTTTCGTTCTGCATTATATATTCTTCTTTGAATAAAAATGGTCAAAGTAAAGCATAGTTAAAATTCTGCTTAATTAAAGATATATTTTCTTTTTAATAATATTTTTAAATGATGCATTATTAGTACAAAATAAAGTCTATTCTTGAAATCATTTCCCGTGCATTACATTATTATCTTAGAAATTAAATTTTTTCAAATGTTTCCTACTCTTGCATTCTAAATCAAATGGATATATTGGTTAGGGCTGCCACAAGCATACGATTTAAAACTTCTGCTTTGTAGGTCTATAATGGTACTCAACTAGCGTTAATAGTTAATTAAGGGCATTTTATCAATTCTGAACTGCAAAAACTGCTCTTCATTGTGTAATGTTCACCTAATTTGCTATTAATATTAATCAGACTTTTTACTATAACAGTCAGGTGTATCTTTTGCATGCACGTCTTTCGAAGTGAGTGCTTGGGAGTTTTCTTGGTTTCCTCCTTTGCTACACCAGAATATAGCCCACTATCAACGGAGAGTCCTTCCAGAAAACAATTTCATGTTGTATGTTAAAAATGCCTTTTGACATTAGGCCGTTTATAAAACCGGGCCAAAATACATTTAATCAGTCGTTGATGCTAAGCAGATATTTTGGTGATTCATTAAAAATAATTTAGTTGTTGAGGTAAAAATTTTATATTTCTCAATTTATAATATTAATTATACTGTGATTTTGTGAACATTATGCATCTACAATTCGACCAAGCCAATTTCATAACACCGATTGAAAAGAATCAGCAAAGTGGAACAGATCAGAATTCTGGAGCAATCCCCTGGTCATTTCGATTAAAACCGAGGAATATTACTCGGATACCTAGCGACTGCTGCAACTTTGGGTCGCGGGCGCCCATAAATTGCTCAAGCTGACAGCTCATATTTCGAACACTTTTCGAACAACTGTCAAACACCTCGCAAACCAAACGGGATATTCCGGGAAAACGTTTAATCAGTTGAGGAAGAGACGCTCGCTGAAACGAACTTCCCCGGAAGCGAGCCTGAAGGTGGAAGATAAGTGAAGGGTTAATAATGTCCCCGCTTTTAACGCCTGAGAATTCGTCCTGGGGGGAGGACGAAGGGGGGGGGGATGCTGCGAAAAGGGAAGCTGGATTTTAATCGCTGTATCAGGTGTTGGGATGGATGAGTGAGCGATGGGTCGTTTTGGTTCGGCGATTTCTGGACTTATCCGGTTTTAATTCGCAGTGGTCAAAGGATGAGTTATTGTACAAGGGCAGCGACAAAGTGGGATCTGCTCGCTGCTTCCAAGGTGGAAAATTTAAGGAGTCAGGACACTTTTAAATTATGTCCATGACGTAAAGTGTATATTTAAATGAAGTTAACAGTTTTAAAGTATAAATAAAAGCGGAATTATATTTATCAGAAAAATATACCTTTATGAAACTTTTTAGAAGAGGCTGTAAAAGTTAATTTTACCAAAAAGCCAATAAGTTCCCAAGTATTCATTTTTACTATGTCCAGCATTTTTGTATTCTAAATTGTGTATTTTTATTATACATTTCCTGATAAGACGGAGATGTTCAATGAGTTATTTGAGAAAAATGGTAGAAAAACTAATTGAGAAAGATGGTAGAACCACTATAAGGATAATCTAAGCTTAAAGAGAATAATTCCTAAGCATAATGCTCATTAAAAAAATATTTCATAGAAACGAAGATATAATCATGAGTTTCAAGAAATTAATTAAGAAAAAAGGTACTATAACAATAAGAATAATCTAAGTTCAAAGAGAATAATTTTTACAAGGAAAGTAATTCCCATTAAAAAAATAATTCATAAAATGAAGATATAATCATGAGCAAGAAGAATTAATTAACAAAACAAAAACAGTACAAACCACGAAAAGAATAATTTAAGCTTAAAGAGAATAATTCCTAAAGAAGATAATATTTAAAAAATAATTCATAAAAACGAAGATATAATAATGAGCTTGAGGAATTTAATAAGAAAAGGGTACAACCACTAGAAGAATAATAGAAGCTTAAAGAGAAAAAAAACTTAGGAAAATAATACCCATTAAATTAAATAATTAACAGAAATGAAGATATAATCATGAGTAAGAGGAATTCATCGACAAAAAGAGTACAAACCACTATAGGAATAATCTAAGCTTAAAGAGAATGATTCCTGAATAATATAATACTTATTAAGGAATATAGTTCACATAAAAATGAATATTTAATCATGAGATAAATAAATTTATTAAGAAAAAGGTTACTTTAAAAATAATCTAGGCTTAAAGAAAATAATTCCTAAAGAGAATTATACTCTTCAAAGAAAATCATTCACGAAAACACAAATATAATCATGAACAAGTATTAATTAAGAAAAAGTGTATTGTAAGAATAATTTAGACTTAAAGAGAATAATTCCTAAGGAAACCTAAAACATAAAGGATATAAATATATAATAAATATATATAGTAATATATATAGTAATATATATAATATATATAGTAAATATATAAACTTTATAAGATTAATCTAAGCTAAAAGAACACAGTTGATTGGTCATATGGAAATAATGCCGGTTTGTCAGGTAATGTGTCAAGGGGCATCTCTTTGTTTGTGCCATCTTCATTAATATTATGTTGACGCAGTCTAGTGAACACCATAACGTCTTAAGGCTGTTACATCCATCACATGTAACTGCTTCCTTCGAGGATTTTTCATGGACTGTGAATTATGTAAGAGTGTTTCAAGGGGAAAAAAAAGGTGAAAATTCATAGCACCTACCTAACCATGGTGCAGAAAAGAGATAGGTAATATTTATCTCCCATTGTTCATTATGACTGGGATCAAACGCAAAACCTTCCTTACGACAGAGTGTGATTCTACCATTAGACTATGGTGAATTTTTGCTATTACCTCTTGATCGCTCATTTCGCTTTGCTGTATTTATATGTAAATAATTAATATTCCAGTTCTGACATATTAAAAAATACATCAAAAGGCGAAGATAAAAATCTAATAGTTTACCTTTTTTTTTTTTTTTTTTTTAAATAAAATCAGAATTTTGAACCTAAACGTCATATTTTTAGCAATCTTTGTAAAAACTAAAAATAAAACTTCTTTCTTTCTTGCCTTATTGATAATTTGTTTATGATCATAAATATATCATATCTATCCCAATGCCATCCAGTCGCAACTCCTGCCTCCTCTTTTACAAGCTGCCTTTAATTTACAAAAATACCTCTAATGCACAACAAGAAAATTTAAATATTATCAAGGAGGAAGTACCTACCTTGATAACCCTCTTGCTTTCAGTTCATTAGTTCAAGTTCAAATTGCTTCATTTAACTTTTGCTGATTGACTAAATGGTTTCGGTCGATTGAAATAAAAAGGACCATGGTGGCCTGGTCTGGAAATAAATCACTCTTTTTAACGGAAGAAAGTCAGTTCGATTCCCGACATATCCGCAGATCCGTCATATTCACTAGAAGTGTCTGAGGCATGTTAAATAGATCATGGTCACAATATCCTCCGAGTGAAATGATATCTGTCAGGTTAAATATTAGAGGTTTTTCTGCTTTGCCCTTGCTTCTACATTACAAAGACTCAAGTGTTTCTCCTGATTTAATTAATTTGTTATTTAAAAATATTCTTCCCCCAATGCTGAGTTATTAGGACTAAGCTCCAAATTTAATTTACATCACCTATCTATCCAACTGAAATATGCAGTCTGAAAGGGATCGCAATAAAACTAAAATGAATGATTTTAATTTTTTATATTTCGAGGGGACTCTTTTTTGCTTTTTTGTCTACACTTTTTCTAGTCCTCTCTAGTGTTATTAGGCTCTTGCCTTTGTTATATTTTGTGATTTTAGTAAGCATTTCTTTGTCTCCAATAAGATAAAATTCAGTAGTTTCCCTCCCCCCTCATGCTAGAATCTCAGCTGTTTCCTCATTTGAATCTGTTTCTTCGGGATAAAATAAAAGAGCACGTATTCGTTAGGTATCGCCCATTTATACTTGTCTTCTAAAAATGTATTGCAGTTTTAAAAAGAGAGCATCGTATTAAACACTGCACTTAGGAATAGTTTGGCCTGCTGGTAGGCATGATTTTTTTATTGCTCAACGGTTATTTTTTACATTCTAGGTCTAATTAGACAGAGATTTACAAGTTAAAGTGGACTCTGAGCACTGCAAACTTAAAATAGGAATGACCACATTTAAAAGTAGGAAGGAATTGATGAACCAAAGATCACATTTGAAGGAAATAGATAGTTAAAAAAAATAATTTTCGCAAAAATACTACATCAACACGAACACTTCATTTTAATAAATTGTTGGTAGGATCATCAACCACACTCCCATGCCAAACGGGCAATGGAAAAATTAGTGATCTGACCTTTCGTTCAAGGGTTTGTTGGCATTTGACTAAATTTCGATCGCCTTGGTGGAATGTTTGTGTATGTAAAGATGTTAATAATGGGATACATAATGAATTTAACTGTAACTATGTATTCTTACATTGTAAAGTACACTTGCCTGTTTCTATAGTGTGGCAGGTATAAGTGACTGAGTTGATTGTTGCTGCTGTTGTGCAATGTATTTTATCTAGTCTTTTTTTTTAAATGGATTTAAAAAATGTCATACCATGCATAAGATGTATTAGATTGGTAAATTTTTAATCTCATACATCTACGAAACTCCACAGCATTTTAAACTCTACATGTCTTTACAAATAGAATTCGTGGGTTCAAATCCCACATGGAGCAAGAATGTTTGTAGTGGTTCAGAATCTATTTTTAATTGTAGGTCTCAATCTAATTACTTCTTGGGAACAAAAAATAACTTTTGAATGAAAAATAAAACAAACCATAAACGTAAAATCTAAAGCGCAATGACCTTTGACTTACGAGTTATGTATCAGTTAAAAAGAAATGTGTATGATAAAAACACAAATAAAAAACATATTTTGAGACAAAAATGTTAAAAATGTACTTTTGGTTCATTCTTAACCATTAAGAGAAATCCGAGTAATACACGTACTAAGTCATAAATAATATCGCAACAGCAAAATTAAATTGTAAAATGAAATTTTTAGTTTTGCTAACAGAAATTATTATACAGGAAACTATAAGTCACATGAGGCCTTCAAAACATGGCAGATTTAAAAAAAAAAAAAAAAAAAAGAAAAAGAAGAAGAAGAAGAGGACAAATCCTTATATCCTTATATTTGACTTATAATTTAAATCGTTTAAATCTTCAAAATCGTCTCATTCATCGTTTTTGCTTTAAATTTTTTTGGAAATATAATTTCACGTATTTTGAAATTATTGATGATACTTTTCCCCGAACTCCATGCAATTCTTACTTACTTTGCAAGCTGTAAAAGATTATATAGTTTTGAGAAATGTTTAAGGGCAACTCCAAAAGAAACAACTCAGTGTTAAAATTTCTTTTTTAAGCACATAAGTCTTGAAGTGTTATTTCAGGAAAATACAGTACTTAACTAACGACCAATCTATGTTTCTTTGACATTACTTTATAGACACCAAAATTTAAATATTTATAAGAAGACTGTTTTTTTAAACTGGCGTTAAATTTTCTTGAATGTTTGATAACATTGCTGATCGCTGGTAAATCTAACTAGATCCACTCTTACTGGAAAAGCAAAGAGTAAATATCAAAGTATTTAAGCTCATTTATGACCTGCCTTTTGTACAACAGCTTGTCTTCTGTTTTCTTGTACCATTTCTGTCTTCTGTACAACAGTTTTGATTCGATTCCTACTTGGGCATAGATATTTGGAATAAATTTTAAATCGTAAATGCTTGTCGAATTAACTCTCTTATGCAAAAAGTAATTGTAGAAAGACAGACCGTTCAATCATTCGTGAACTTGATGGTCGACGTGACCGAATCATCTTTCTTCTTGGTCAAAAGATACTCAATTTCAATTTTATTTTATTGAAGTTTCTGGCTCAACTTCCAAAAAAAACTTAATCAAGTGGATTGACAAACTACCACATAAATTTTGTAAATAATCTATTAGAATACATGTTGTTGTTATTACTAATCTTAGATTGTCCAGCAAAGTTAGACAGTTTCCATAAATCCAAAAAACATATCAAAGTCTGAAAACAATAGAGGATTGTGGAGGGCCACGTCCTTTTTAAAATCCAAGCAAGCTAAAATATGGGCCAGGTTCACCTTGCCATCCCCACACCAATGGCACGCAGGAAAGGTCTTCTGTTCGTGCTGCAAAGGAAAGGCTCTGACATAGCCTCTCATGAAGCGCAGAAAGCCATTTGATATTTTTTAGACCAAAACCAAAAATACCAACCTGGGATTCTTCCAAAAAGCCACAGGTGATTGAAAAGAATCCTTCCAAGTCGGTTTAATTCCATCTTCCAAAAGAAAAAGATCTCGCTATATATGAGATCCCCACAAGGACTAACCCTTTCCTCAGCAACAGTGATGACCAGGTAATCGACCCATTCATTCATTTCAACCCCAACATGAGAGGGGATCAACATTGGAAATGGATAGAATGATCACAAGAAAGCCAGAAGAGAATATCTAAAGTTCCTGACTTGACTTGTCCCATATCAAAGTCCAGATAGATGCTGTTGCTTATACGCCTGGTGTAGGAAAGCATACACCAGGTCCAGAAGGCCAGATCCTCATGGATTAGATCCGCGATTGGTCTGTCTGGAGTAGGGTAGTTTGTAGCTTCTTTCTGGAGAGGAACCACAAAGACAGAAGACTGACTTGACCTCTGAATTCACCTACAGTCGTTAGCTGAGCAAAATGGAACGGCCTTCACGCCTAGGGTGACCCTACCAGGAGAATACTCTCCCGACGTACATCACCCGTTCCGCCCAGGAACACCCCCTCGCCGCTTTGAGGCTGACTGCAGGACTTGAGAGGTTAATTATTGTATTGAATCACAACTGTCAGTCAAAATCCGGACATCTTAGTTGTTTCTCTATTTGATACTCGTATTGTAAGCTCCTCCCACAAACAAAAAGCTCTGATCTAAAAACTGAACTAAAACCGGAAACAAAAATATTTTCCATTATTTAATGCAAACAAACATTTGACACTGTGTATATAATAATTACCTTTCCATTCTGGGTTTCACTTGAGTTAAAGCGAAATGGCATGGATATTGGTGTATTAAGCACTCAGTTGGTTCTAGTCCTGTCTTCTTGAAAGATGGAATAATCAGTTACTCGAGAATCACAGTTACATTACATACAAATATTGAGTTATTGATACTGTCTCTTCAATGGTGATTATACACGCATACGACATGGAAAACCATTGTTGAAAATTCGTATCGAACCAAAATGAATAGTTATTGTTAATCTCCTTAATCCATTCTTAGTTATTCTAAATAAATACAATGTTTTAAGGCTCAAATTATTGTTTAATTTCACCTCGCATATACAGCAAAAATAATTTTGTATTTAATTATAAAATTCACAATTATGTTTTTAAATAAAATATGGTTAGAATTTTTAAATATCTTACTTAAAGATGTGTAAAAAATTAGCTTAAACTATTTTTTATAAGTTATAAGGTAATTAAAATTGCAAATTATTTTATATTAAGATTTTAGTATTTTATTCTCTCACTCTAATAACAGATTCTAGAAATAATATATTTTCAGAATGGCATATTATAGAATACTAGAAAAAATAATTTATTACAACTAAATTATTTTATTTACCAATAATAATTTAAAAATTATATTTTTAATAATGACGTTAAAATTATTAAAAATAATACAAGAAAATTTTATTTATTAACATTATATTCCTCTTAGAATTATTTAAAATTTTTCGATTTAAAATTTCTGATGATGTGAAATGTTTCAAAAAGATAATTTCGATTAATTATTCACAAATATTATTATGACAAATTAGAAATCAGTTATTTTGCTTGATTCATAGGTACGTGTCAAAAATTAAATATTTTCTTAGGTATAAAATTACTACTTTGAAAAGCCCAGTATTTTGTAAAAAAAAAAAAAGAAATATTTGTAAGAACAACATTCTTAACATCCGGAGATTCATTGGAAAACTCGGGATCGATTTCGACGCCAAAGTCCCTTAAATTCTACACCCACCCCCTACTTCTCCATGCTTCCATTTCCTTATAAACTGAAGATCCATATGTCGCACTCTTGCGACATTGATCTTGGAGCAGTGCAATATTTTTTCCTTATTTTATTTCATTTTTCCGAATTTTTTTTTCTTTCCACTTTCTTTTCTTGTGTGTGTTTCGCTATAATTTACTTCCACCAGCTGTTCTGTTTCTGAATGCATGAGGATACGCTTGTGCGCATGCGTCGTCACACGGAGTCATGTTGCCAAACCCCTGTTGTGTAATTAAAGGTAAATATCGTTTGTGTCTCTGTATATGGAAAATTAAAAAAAAAATAATAAATAAATAAATAAATAAAATACGTGGAAACCGCCAGAAAAAATAGGAAATCATATTAAAGTATGTCAGAAAAAGTTATTGGCTAAAACGGTAATCTCTTCAAAAGATAATGAAAATCGAATCTGGTGTTATTAAAAATGTAGAACTAAAATAAGCCTTCATTGATTATCATATTAATAAGATTAAAGTGAATAGATTAAATAACTTTCATTTTATGGAACAGTTTGAAGGAAAAAATATAGTATTTACTGCCAAAAAAAAAGATAATTTTATGTATAGTTTTATATTAAAAATAAAAAATTAGAGGCTATTGTTTTTATAATTAGGAAAATAAATGAATATTTTGTAGGGCTTCTTTCACGTGTTGATAATGACTTTTTAACGTTGAATTTAACTTAATGATCTAATTTTGAAGTTATTCATAAATACTAACTAGATAATTTTAGAAACAGAACAAACACGAATTAAAATCTTTGTGAGTTTCTAATTTACGAATCAAGATATTCGACGATATTCTAATTTACTCCTTTCTTTGTGTTCATACCATATGCAAAATGTTTCCAATAATGTAGCATTTTATTTATGTTCTGAACTTTAATTTTAAAAGCACTTTTTCTTAATGATTAATACATTATCAATTAAGTTAAAAACACATTCCGAATCGTTTTTCCCTTTTCTATGATTTATATTTTTTAAAAAATAGCAAATGAGATAACAAACCGGCAAAATTTTCTATAATTTTAATGGTTCATTCGTTTCAAATCATCTTGACTACATTTGGAATTCATAATAGTGTATTCTCATACTTTCTTATTATGCCGTTTTCATATGTATAATATTTAAAAATATTTAAATTTGATTTGGGTTTAGTGAATTTATATATAAATGAGAATATAAATTCACTAAACCTATATTTATTATTTTTAATCTATAATCTAAATATTTTTTGTTAATCTAAATATCTAAATATTTTTTGAATGAAATCATTTGAAACACTATAAGTTCTATATCAAGTGCAAAATTTTGAACTTTTATTAAATTTATTTGCATTGGCTTTATGTATTTAATTTTTTCTACATAAATTTATTGAATTACGTATCTTATTTCATATTTTTTGCTCCAATGCTCTTGCTTAATTTATGTAAGATATGGATTTTATAACATTTACCTAGGCCATGGATTATGGGGTTGTCGGAAAATGAAGATATTACTGACATACATATTTTCCCCTTTATTGTTTAAACGATATGTGTTTCAAGGCATGAATAAGAAAGATTACACATACAAGAAGAAATAATTAAATATTAATTACATATTATAAAATTAACTAATTATTTTTATGGCTAACAAGTAAATTTACATTATCGTATCATAAGAGGCCATGGTGGCCTGGTTGGTTAGTGCGTCGTTCTCGTTACCAAAAGATGGTGAGTTTGAATCCCGACTTAGCCGAAGATCCGTCGTGTTCACTAATGGCGATTGGGAGACGTGAAATATGTCGGGTAGCAATGTCCTCCATGTTCCCATTCCAAATTAATACCTCTGGGGTGGTTGGAGCCAAGCTATGAGTCTTCACTGGTTTCAATCTCTAAATTAGAAGATTAAAATGGTGCTGCCATCTATGAGCCAAAAGTCATACTTCCACCTTCGTATGAGGGTGCTCTATTCAAAAAACGGAAGACGCTCTTTCTCTCTGACTTTATCCGCCTAGTCTCTTCACGGGCGGTCTTTGCGTCACCAAGTGTCATTAGTAACAACAAAAATATCATATCATAAAAGTAAACAAAATCGGTTAACGTTAAAAAATGTGCAAATGTATGTCCATTAGAAGTATAGTTTTCTCTAAAAGAAAGCAATATGTCACAAAACATTGAATTAAGGAGATAATTAAAATATAAAGAAAACTGTGTTTTCTTTTTTCATTCTCTCTTTTCTAAAAAGATACCATCTACATTCCAGAATTGTTTTATTAGTTATAAGTAGTAAGAAATATCATTCTTTCTAAAATATCTGAAACACTATTCTAACTGAATCAACACTGTTGAATATATTTGCAGGGGATGAAATTTTTTCAGATAAAAGAAAACATTTAACTTAAGAATTAAATTTTGAGAACTTATGTCATTTATTTTTGGCTTATCATCAAAAGAGCCTGTTTCCTTTAGTTTTGCACATTCTGAAGCTTTATGACCAAATTATTGACAAGAAAAACACTTTGAACATTTATCTTTATGAATACAATATTTAGAAATATGTGAACGTGAACCACAGTTATAACACATTCTATTTCTTGAATTAAAATCGCCATCAACTTTTATTTTATTCTTATCCATATTTTCACACTTATTAAATTTATCATTATATTCATACCTTCAATTATATTTACCATCATATTTTAATTGATTTTTATCGAAAGAATAAGATCTATAATTGTAATCATGTTTTGTTTTCATTTTATCGAAAGCATATTTACTTTTTTGCTGAATCACTTTTCATTACTTCATACACTTTAAGCTTATTTTTAAATTCTATTAAGTTTTTACAACCGTATATTATAATTTTATTTTCATGTTTATCATTAAGTCCTTTAATCACGTAATGTATTAATGCGGTGTCATCAATTTTTCCTGAGTAACAAAGTTCTTTCATTTTGAAAAAATATTCCTGAACGGATTCCGAATCTTTCATTTTTCTTTTACTTAATAATTCGCGAAGTTTAGCCGAATTTATTTCAACAGAAAATTCATTGATTAAGGCATCTTTTATTTTTTCCCATGAGTTGATTTGCACTTCTGTTCGAACAATTAATAAGGCATTTCCGCCAAGTGATCTTTTTGCAAATATAAATTTCTGTAAGTTTGATAATAGGAACAGTTTCGATACATTTTCAAAACTTTCTATCCAGTTGTTTATGTTTTCATGCGACTCAGCATTAAATTTGGTAACTGTGCTTTCGATATCAGAATAATTGATATAAATATTTTGAGAATCAATTTTTTTACTTCTTTCATTAGAAATATCATTCACATATAAAGAATTATTTTTATTTCCACATTGCATTGAAGAATCTGCTTTGTTTTCATTTGAGTTTGTTTCGTCTGTATCTGAATCAGACAGACAGGCGTCGCTTATATCCTCAGCTAACAAGTTCAAAGAACACAATCGCTCAAGTATTCTCCTTTCTACATCAGATTTATTTTCTTCGAAAGAAATACACTACTGGCCATTAAAATTGCTACACCAGGAAGAAATGCAGATAACAAAATGATATTTATTGGACAAATATAATATACTAGAAATAACAAGTGATTAAATTTTCAAAAAATTTGGCTGGATAGATCCTGAGAAATCAGTACCCAGAACAACCACCTCTGGCAGTAATAACAGCAGTTATACGCCTGGGCATTGAGTCAAACAGAGATTGGATTGCATGTACAGGTACAGATGCGCTTGCAGCTTCAACACGATGCCACAGTTCATCAACCTTAGTGACTGGCGTTTGGTGACGAGCCAGTCGCTCGGCAACCATTGACCTGACGTTTTCTATTGGTGAAAGATCTGAGTAACGTGCTGCCCAGGGCAACAGCCGAACATGTTCCGTATCAAGGAATGTCCGTACAATATCGGCAACATGCTATCGGGCATTATCCTGCTGAAACGTAGGGTTTCGCAGGGCTCGAATAAAGGGTAGAGCCACGGGTCGTAACACACCAAAAATGTAACGTGCACTGTTCTAAGCACCATCAATGCGAACAAGAGGTGACCGAGACGTGTATCCAATGCCACCCCATACCATCACGCCAAGTGATGGGCCAGTATGACGATGACGAATGCACGCTGCCAGTGTGCGTTCACAACGATGCCGCCAAACACGGATGCGACCATCATGATGCTGTACACTGAACCTGGATTCATCTGAAAAGATGACGTCTCGCCATTCGTGCGCCCAGGTTCGTCGTTGATCACACTATTGAAGGCGCTCTTGTCTATGACGCAGCGTCAAGGGAAGCCGCAGAAATGGTTTCCGAGCCGAGAGTCCATGCTGCTGCAAACGTCATCGAACTGTTCGTACAGGCACTTGTTGTCTTCCAAACGACCCCGTTTCTTGACTCACGGCTCGTGACGTGGTTGCACGATCCATTACGGCCATGCGGATAATATGCCTGTCTTCTCGGCTGCTAGTGATAGGTGGCCGTTGAGATCCCGCATGGCGTTCCGTATTAAAGTCCTGAACCCATCGATTCCATATTTTGCTAACAGTCATTGGATCTCGACCAACGCGAGCAGCATTACTGCGATAAGATAAACCACAATCCTGGTACGCTACAATTCGACCTTTACCAAAGTCAGAAACATGCTGGTACGCATTTCTCCTTCTTACACGAGGCATCACAACAACTTTTCACCAGGTAACAACGTTCAAATGCAATTTGTGTATGAGGAACCGGCTGAACAATTTCCTCATTTAAACACAATGTAGGTGTCGCTATTGTCCCCTGCTTTGTCTGAATGCGCTGAAAAGCTAATCATTTGCATATCACAGCACCTTCTTCCTTTCGTATAAATTTCACGTCTGTAGCATGTCGCCTTCTTGGTGTAGCAATTTTAATGGCCAGTAGTGTATTTCATTTTATTAAAAAATTAAAAAAAATGTGAACGTATTGGTTGCACTTAGGAATAATATAATTTTTTGCATTTCATTTCTTACAAAACATTTTTATAAAATAAATTGGAGTTGTATTTTCAGACTTTCCTGATTTGCTTATAAAAAGTTATATGGTTTGCTTAAGTAAATATTTACGTTTAATGCATTAATACCTAGTATATGACATATTATATTATATGCTTACAGAGAAAATTTCATGCATTTACCTTCTTTTTTTTTTATAAGAAAATTAGATTTCTGAGTGCAAATTTTGTTCAGAAATGTCTAAAATGTTTTACAAGATGTGGTCAGACAATTGATAACGGTACAGGTGAACTGCTTAACAACATTTGTGTCACATTATGTTGGTAAGAAGTTTAATTCTATCACATTACACATTTATTTATATGTTGTTGTTGTTGCTTATCCTCTTGGTGCAAGAAAGCCCACACCAGGTCCAGAATTTCTGGCATAGGGTATTTTGCAGCTTCCACAAGGAACCACAAGGGCAGAAGACTGACTTGACCTCTGAACACACATGCCATAGGTACCCGTTTATAGGGCAGGCAACCATTGATACTCCATTCTTACAAAGAAAGGACAAAGACAGGATATATATAGAGAGAAAAAGAGAAAATACATCCCCACCCGAACCGGGATTCGAACCCAGATCTCCATGTCCGCAGTCAAGCATGCTAACTTTCTGGAGTGAAGTACGATCCTACGTTACACAAATCTTAGATGTATAGGTCTACTGCATGAGGTATATTCATTTTATTTCCTATGGGCATTTAGGTGAGTTTTCTCTCACTCTCAGAAAGAGAGAGATCTCCTAAACCTAATTTATCTACTTTATCACCTAAATCTAGTTCTAAATCTAAATCTAGAGCTCAACTAATACCTAAATTCCCATAGGAAATAGGGTAAATACCTGATTTCCTGTGGTAGACCTACATATATAAGATTTTAGTACACATCTAGGATTCTGTCTGAGGGAGAGAGAGAAAGAAGGACTTTTTTTCTTCATATTAACATAAATGTTCTTGTTAAATAATGTTCTTGTTTTTCTTTATTAACATAAATTGTTAAATTTTACATTATTTTAATCAATGTTTCTAATTTAGTTGTAGTTGCACAAGCATGCCTCCCCATTTGTAGCCCTGCATTGTTCTCTACCAGTTTGATGGAAGCAGCTGGATGGGACTCTTCGTGATTCAAAAACAGGGACCAAGCAGAAGACTCCCGAATACTTGAGCTGTCACATCCAGAGATATCATTTCACTAGGAGGACATTGCAACCATTACATATTTAGCATATCCCCATTGCCTTTAGTGAACACGAAGGATCTTCGGTTAAACCGGGACTCGAGCTAACTACCTTCTGGTAACGAGAAGGACTCCCTAACTAATCAGGTCACCACGGCCTCTTTAACTTATTTGTAAAAATAAATAAATAAAATTATCTGGTTTTTCTTAAGAAAAATTAAAGTGGAAGCCATGATGAAATTTTTTTCTTAAGATAAATTAATGTGGAAGCCATAAGAATTTTTTTCTTTCATGAATGATCTTTATTCTTTATCTTTGTTCTTATTCTGAGTGATAATTTTTACATGGCTTTATTTTTAATTTTGCTTATTTGACAGCAATATTAATTACAAATGACAGTAGTTAGACAACAATCCAGATTCAACGTAAGACTACGGTGATCTAGTTATAAGGTCATTGTTTCATTGGCTGGGAAGTAATGGGTTCTATACCTGATTCAGACGAAAAATCATCATGTTTGTGATCACGGTCATAGTGTTCTTCATCTGATGTGTGACGTAATACGGAAAAAAGAATATCAACTCAGGTGTCACCACTTGATCGTGATTTAAAATTACGAGTTAATTCACTCTTTTTAGTTGATTTTCAGTTGTCAAAAATAGACAAACGAAAAATTATAGCGAAAAAATTAAATGTACTAAAAATGTTTAATTCTATTTTTCAGAATTAAAAAGAAATAAGACAACACATAATAGAAAAGAAACGAATATGAACTGAAATGTAATTGTGATTTGTAAAGTAACTCATTTACTCTTACAGTATAATTTTTTCCTCTTCGTCTAGTTGTTGAATAATTTATCTAATTATTTCCTTACCGAGCCACAATCATGCAAAGTTCAATGTTCGAAAAAATTTTTAACATTTGAAATATTTTTATAATAGAAAAAAGTCTTATCAACTAAAAATAAAAGAGATATATATTATTTTTAGTAAAAAATAGAAAAGTTAAATGAAAGCCTTAAATTAGTGTTTTATAATATATGATCTATTTAAATCTCTTGTATTAAAGGCATTCAGACAAATTCTTATTTTTTTTATCGCCAAAAGTTAAAAACCACAAGATTCATTAAAATATTGTTGACAGTGATAAAATTGTGTTGTTTAGAATTCGCACCTGCATATTTGGCACCCGATGGCAAGAATTAGTTGGAGCATCTGGTTTTTGCAAAACAAACACATGTTTGCCGAATCAGTTTGGTTCGTATGAAAATTACTATTTCAAACCCTGGAGCTTTTGTAAGTACTACGGTTATTGCAGAAAGAAAGGGGTAGAGACTTTTGAATGTCGCCAAATGTGAAACATCCTGTTATTAAAAGCATCTGCGAACAAATAGCCGGATGGATTTCCTGGGACATATTTTAACACGTCAAATTCATTATAACTAGGAAAATGTGCAGTAAGCTAAGCCAAAAGATACTGTATTTAATGACAGTCGAATATAGTTTCATTAAAATATTTTATTTAAACATAAAAAATTATAAATAAAAATTGTATACTTATTAAATATTTGATACATTAAAAGATAATTTATATTCATATATTATTCTACGAGTGTATCAAGACTGCTAGTATTTGCGGTAATTTCTATTGAAATAAAAATATTCCTTAACAGGGAAAAGTGAAATTTAAAAAAATAACGAAATACTATATTTAAAGTGTGTATATTGAGTTAGTATTGTTTGAAATACTATTTTGCAACATTGATGAGGTCCAAACAAATCAAATGATATGTTAAACAGATAAAAAATTTACCCGAACTTCAATGAATTTTTGATTGGCGGCGTATTGAGAAAAACTTAAACATGATCTTTGCAGTAATCAAAAGAATTTATCAAAAATCGAAAAAATA
>JAPDSC010028288.1:0-43176 GCA_026290005.1 Latrodectus geometricus
TTTTTTTTTTCAGTTGCTTTCTTGTTTAAAAATAAATTGCTTAAAGAATATGAAAGACCAACTAAAAAATTAGCAGATAAATCTTTTTTTTCACTCCACTTATTTTATATTTTAAAAAAATTGTTTGTGCAAAAATATTACAATTTTTGTCGAAACAAAATATTACACATTTAAAATAAGCATATGTGTCATATTCTTATCTAAAGAATTTACATTACATAATAATTAGAATGCTAACTATTAGTATAACTTAGATCCATTTGAAATTGCATCGTTTACTTTTTAATCATGTAGTACAATAAGTACATTTTTTTATTGTTATATCTTAAAAATAATTTTAATTTGGAAAATACGCAGTTGGTTTGATAACTGAAATTTGAAATATTACTAAAAAATAAAAAAATAGATACTTATAAGTTAAGTCTAAAAAATGAGAAATAGTATTTTTTAAGTACTAAATTTAAAGTCATTTATGACAATTATCATTTACGACATATAATTAAACATATTTTTAAATAAAAATTTTATTGATATCGGTGGAACAAATGATTGCTTATTTCAGATTATTGTTTATTTTTTCTTTTTTGATCTTTATAATATTTTGCTGTCTTTTTTATGATTGGTAAAGTTTCGGAGAGTATTGGCTTATTTTTAACATTTGTCTTTCACCATTGCAGAAAATCCATACTAATTTAGACAACACAGACTGATGAAACTTGTTATGTTGATATTGTTGTATTCCACTTTTTATTGCACTCTGCTTATTAAATTGAATCAATTTTAAATGTTGATACTTTATTCTATCTTTCATTTTGTTCTGTTTATCAAATTGTATCAGCATTAGACGTTCTTTCATTAATGTTTTTTTAAGTGTAAAAAATTTCGATTACATGTACATTAAATTTTTTACTTCTCACAGACATTAAAAAATATTTACTTCTATACAAAATTTGACCTAAAGTTTTATTTGAAAACAACTTTTTTGTATTTCAGTGTTTTTTCTTAATTTCGATAAAAAAAAATTATAAAATAAAATTTTTAAAAAGACATATAATTAAAACTGCTTTAATTGATTACATTATCTAGTTGTACTTTTACAGTAAAAAATTATATTTTAATTTCATATTTTTTATTTAAACTGTAGACAATAACTTTTTTTTATCTAAAACATAATTCTACTTTTTTTTTCTCAATATTTAATTAATTTTATTTCATAGGAGCTAATTTTATTTGCTAGAAATAATATTTCAAAAAGTAATCGTTCGTAAAGTCTTACCTACTTATTATAAAAAAAGAAAATTCATAAAATTCTTTCTTAGTAAATTAAGGCTTTTAAAAAAACTATTATTGTCATTAACATTGTTCTAATAATAGATAGTATTTCTTTTTTAACATACGTAGATAATGGAAAATGAAAGAATCCATTATAAGAGTACAGGATCATTTGATTCTGCTAATGGAAACACTAAATTAGATCATTGTAGTAGTAATTAAAATTATCTATTCCGTAATTAACACTACTTCATATAATGGGCATTTGAAAAAAAAAGGATGAAAAGCATTACAAATATTTTATTATAAAATGAAAGTAATTGAACAAATGTTTTTGATGATATTTACTTTTACTTTTATTAAACTTCAGATGAAAAAGAATTATTGCATACAAATATATTTTGAAAAATTTTTACTGTTATTTTTAATTTACGAAAAATTTATGAATAATTTTTTTTGCAATAAGCATTCCATTGTATAATTTAGTGTCAAGTGACAAATTGAGATATTTTTTCTTTCATAAAAAGTTTCAATTATAAAAAAAAATCATCTAATTAAATTTTGCTGCTGATGATTTAATTTTTATAGCAGATAAATAAATTTTCTCTCTTCCTTACGTCTACATATATATAAATTTGTAATGCCTGGCTCCCTTGAGCAAGTAAGTAACATTAGCCCATTTGCCACAACAAGGCTGGAAACTGCTATTCATTTCATTGTTACCCGATGGGCACCTGTGAACCAAGTCACGGAGGTTCATACGAGTAGCATCACCCCCGCCACACCACCACAAACCCGTTTATAGGGTGGGCCACATTCATCCATCATCTGAGGAAAGAACAAGAAACACAGAGAGAGAAAGTACATTCATGCCCAAGCCGTGATTGGAACCCATGTCCTCCCCATCCGTAGTCAGTTACGCTAACCACTAGACAGGTTGGGAGGCGTATATATACAAATATATATATATATGTATGTATGTATGTTCTGAAAACAAGTATAATATAATAGGAATCTTGTAGAATATAGCTATGTTAAATATAAAATACTACATGATGTGAAATGTGAATATAAATATAATTCATTTGAATTTTCTTTCTTGCATAAAAATATATATTTATTATGAATATTATTTACATTTAAATGTATTATTTCATATTTCAACCAATTATAATGGAATATATTACAATGAATTACATACAATATATACAACTTGTTACAATGAAATATATATTTGTTTTAATTTATTAATACGAGTCATCAATAAAAAATTAATTTTCAAATTATAATTATAAGATACATTATGTAAAATTCGCTACAATATTTTTAATTTTTAAATACTGTCTAAATAAATAACTGAGATGAGAGAAAAAATTTATTTCCTTTGCATTTTAATAATTTAAATAAATTTAATGTTCTTCTGAATTTCAATATGAGTAGCTAAACTTTTTAAATTTACTTTCCAAAATATCAATCATATCAAAATACTTACTGATCAAAGTTTATAAGGGAATGAAACATATTATTCATGAGTTCCACGATAAAAATTGTAATTAAATTAAATTCCTAACCAATCACGTAAAATATAATTTATCATTAAATGGCCCTGCGTTAAATGATAAATTTGTATTCAGAAAAACTTTTCGCTTTTAAATATTTCAATTTTTTACATTAGAAGTTTATTTCATATATACAATATGACAGGGATGGGCAAACATTTTTGATCGCGGGCCAAAAATCGAAAAAATAAAATTTGGCGGGCCAAGATGAATTTTTCTAAAATTTTAAAAACAATATGCAAGTATTACAATTCAATATATAATATTTAATATAATATATGAATGAAATTGCGATTTCATTTTTTAAAGTTCCTTATATTGAGGTTCGAAGTGAGATGTACTGATTCTAAGGAACGAGGCTAAATGCTCATCTGTCAGTCTACTTCTGCAATAATTCTTTCTAAGGTTCATAGTTGAAAACACTTGTTCACATATATAAGATGAAGCAAACATAGCACTGATTTTCTGGGCATGAGGTATTAAATTTGGGAAACTTACTTTTGATAATGATTTGTAAAACTCTAACTTTGGCATATTTTGAAACAATTGCTTGAGATGATTATTAGATTGCAACTCAATTAATTCAAGCTGCAAATATGACCTTACTGCTTCACAATTTACGTTGAATGGCATGGTAAAAATATCCAATTCTGCTTGAATGGTACTGAAATCTTGAAATCTGCGTTCGAACTAAAAATGCAGTTTTTTACCAGCTCTTTGAAAAAAAGGAAGAAAAATATAATATTTAAACAAAGTAGAAAAAGAGATGGATGTATAATATATGAATATTTCTTTTAATTTGCCTCTGACAGGCAAATTAAAATTCTATCCGCGGGCCGGATAAAACCTTGCGGCGGGCCGTAGTTTGCCCATCCCTGCAATATGATATAAAGAAGTCGCTAATTTTACCATAACTATTATCCAAAGTTAGAAAAATATTATGTTTAATATTTTTATTTTATTTTAAGATCAAATTCAGTTTTCGAGTTTCAAATTCAATTTAGTTTTTTGTGAAATATTTCAACTAATTTTTCAATACTTCAAAACTGTTTTCTTAAATCATCAGCATAACGCATTAAATACTCAATTTCAAATAATTCAAATTATAATAAATTTTAATGACCTGGCAACTTAAAATATAAGTAAGTGAACAGAATCTCGTAAAACAATTTTTTTATAATTTTTACATAATTAAATTTTGTAAAGCTCCAAGTTAAAGCATCAAATTACTTTTTACACTAATGGCTAGATAATGAAACAATTGTGAAAAATTAAATACCATTGAATGAAATGAATTAGACAGATTTAATTTTCTATGATACTATTTTGTGCATTTTTAAATTTTCCCTAAATTTACTTGGAAGTCTGCGTTCATATAAAGTATTAATATAATTAGGTGTACATCAATGAATATTTAATTTAGGCAATTTTTCTAGCCTGAAATCGCTAATTACTTATTCATTTCAATTATTCAACATATGATATTGCTTTCTTTTCTTACTATAATATGTGTATTATTTTATGTGTATGTGGATCGATATTTTAAATGAATCTGGAATATTGACATTTAACTTAATAGAGATATTTTCCAATTTATTAAAAGGTGAAATGCAAAATTACTTATCTTAATTTTATGTATATACTTTAACCTAATATTTTTTTCAATCGGTCATTTAATTGATTTCAAGTATTTGGCTTGGATTTTATTTTCATCTAAATTTACTTTTAAATGAAAAATTGTTTTCTTTTTCTTTATTTCTAATGGCGTGCACCCTTGAGCAAGTAAGCACATTAGCCTATTTGCCGCAACAAGCCCGGAAACTGCTACTCATTTTATCGTTACCCGGTGGGCACCTGTGAACCAAATCACGGAGGTACGAGTAGCATCGCTCACGCCATACCACCACAAACCCGATTATAGGGCGGGTCACATTCACCCATCATCTGAGGAAAGGATAAGAAACACAGAGAGAGAAAGAAAACGTACATCCATGCCAGAGCCGGGATTCGAACCCAGGTCCTCCCCATCGGTAGTCAGTTACGCTAACCACTATACAAGTTTGGCGGCTTAAATGAAAAATATATTACGTTTATGCATATATTATACTATAATTAATATAAAATCATTGATTGTACATATATTATAACATGTTATTGTATTGATATTGCAAAATATTATTATCTTAAAATATTTTGAATCAATACATGAAAAAACTTTATAACTCAATCAGCGAACGAATCTCATAAGCTTTCGCGAGCAATATTTTTCCGTTCAAAACGCTTACCAAGATTTGAACTAAAGTTACTCTTTGGAAAATAAAGATATTTACAATTTACTTATCTTTATCCAAAACATTATTCTGTTCCACAAAATGAATTCTCACATATACATTTGTTAAAAGTAAAATCGAATGAGGTATGGGACATTTGAAAGTTTCATTTAGTTATTAAATTATTAAATTGGAACTTTTTTGATCAGTGTTCCATTGCAATTCCTATCAGAGACTGAAATTAAGCAAAGCGTAAGCACATGAGCTGTAATGAGTAAAAATCTTTTAAAAATATCGTAAGTTATTTTATTATATTACAAATATACAAAATTATATTGTAAAAAACAATATTTTAAAAAATACTCTTTTTAAAAATTATATTATTGGAACATAGAAAGACCATTAAATTGAATTGAGCATATTTCTCCAATACACTCAGTGGTTACGTTTAAATCGCAGAAAGTACAAGATACTTTCGTTTTTGAAACCAGCAACGTTTCTAAATAGTGTTAAATCATTTAATTTAATTATAACGTGACATGAGCACAGTTACAATCAGCTTAACTCAGTATCTTTGCAATCATTTTAAATTAGTATTGATTGTGGCTTTAATTAAAACAAAAATCATAAGCTTTTTAATAAAAATTTCGTGATGAAGCATATAATATGTCATAAGGGGAACATAGGACATGCATGTTGACCTATGGACATATATATCATTCGCAAAAACCATTTGACGTTCCATGGTACATAGATGAGATACTAATATTTTATGTCATATCCTATACTGCTACCATTAGTGATTGCTTTTGCTTCTTTTAATGCGTGATAGCACGAGATTCCGTGTAAATCGTCCAACAGAGAATATGTTTGAAGCTGAAATAAAACAATTTATGGATTTTCCAACATTATCTATTGATATTAATTAAATAGAGGATATTGGAAATACCAGGAGACAAAATGGGGAAGCGAAACAGATAATTTTTTTAATTATTCAGGTCTTTGTGATTGTAGGAGTGCAACACATTCATAAAAATTTGTATTGATAACTACATTGCAATCATGTCAAGGAAATGAGCTGCAATATTAACTATTCAGGGAGACAACGTAATATATTACACATCTTGAAGTATTATGAAACAATATGTTTTTTGCCACACACATTTTCTAAATTATTATCTTGAAACTTTTTTCCGTGTTCTATCATTAGAAAAAAAGTTTTAACAAAAAGAATTTGTGCAGATTTTTTTCTACTGCATTTTATAACATTAAACTTCTTCATTTTATGCCCAATCATGGCTTTCACATAAAAATTAAGCAGATTATACATCTGTTCTTAAGATCTTTAACAAAATTATTAAAACCATTATAATTTAGGAAATCATTTCCGAATATAACATTCTGATACTCAAATTACAATCTTTAAAACTATAAATATTTGCTTATAACTAATTTATAAATATTATTTGGAAAATATTATTACGAATAATGCACGAGTTAATATTTAAATGTATATTCTTTCTGACAACTTGTTTTTTTTTCTTCTGATTGTCTGATAATTTAATTTCATAAAAATAAGGGTTCCAAAATATACACCAATTAATATACAAAATTTCCCATTATACCTTATAACTTTAAACATACTAGTTATCAAACTCTTGATAAATTGAATTGATGCAATTAGACGTATACCATTCCATGCAAATTAATTTGCTATGGTTCCCTTATTGACTAATTAGCAAATACTCCTCTTAAATTATATGCCAAAGTTCTTCTAAGGGATGGAACTCACAAGTAAAATCCTCGTAATCTAATGATTTAATCCATTCACAAGCAGAACTCTCTATCAAATTTAAATTTCAGTACTTTCTAAATTTGTAAAGATAATCCACATATGCTGATATAATATAATTTATTTCTGCTATAAAAAGATAGTTAACGTAGTTCCCATATTTTTAAAATGTATATTTTCTATACATTTTTAAAAACTAAAAATATTTGTTACAAATCAGAAGTAGTGGTTAAATTTTAATACCAAGTAGATCGTATTGTTCATTTTTAAAATTAATAACGAAATTAAATATCTAAGAAAGGTTTCATTACATAAATTGATTACATGATTTTAAATAAGTATTTGAATCACATATTTTATATAAACCTCACTTTAAAAAGTAATACAATTTCTACATTATAATCAGGCTCGAAATTTATTCTACATTATAATCCACTAAAAGTGCAATTTTAAACTGCTATTAAAACCAATTTAAAATAGTATTTTTAGAGAGAAAATCCCTCAAAGAAAAACAGATATGAACAGAACAGATTGACATTGATCAACAACTTTATCTTTCTCAAAGATATTAACCACAGTTTTTATGATGGACCAAAGAAACTTGAATCACTTTGCAATGTATTTCATACAAGTAAAAACAATAAACTCGGAAAATTTATGAAAAGTAAACTAAAAATATACTTTTCCTAAAAATTAAGAAAAGTACAAAGTACATAAAAATTATTGATAATGAAACTTTAGATTTCAGAATTAAATCAGGCAAATACACTGTCATTTCAATTAATAACAAATTAATATTTCATAAACTTCACTGTGATCAATCGATGAGACAGAGCATTTTTGAGTGAAAGATCTCCAACAGCTAACAATTGATTGCATTTTTTCCTTGTGATCATCTGTCATGGCTAGTGCTTGGAAATTTTCACTTATTTTCGCTCTTGTAACCAATGAAATACAGTTCCATCGATTACATATGGAAAATAAAAATTAGGATAATGTTCAAATGTCTCACAACAGTGTTTAGCGCGGCTGACCATGTGATGTCAGTTTAAAGGAAATGCAAAAATAATGAAAATAATTTAGTATATATAAAAATCATTTTAAAAAATTTACCAATATATATACTAAACTAAAGAAAATTTATCCATGAATAAAGACATTATTTATGGATAAATTTAAACTTTCATGAAATTATATCTGTCAATAATTTGGGTATATCTGTGTATGAGGTCGAAAGAAAGAGATTATATTTTATATACATATATTTTCACGATCAACTTTGTTAAAGTATAAATAATTTTGTAATTAAATAAAATAGCACCGTAAAATAAAAGCGAATATGATAACCATATATAATTCACATGATTTTATAAATATTGTCAGAGTCAGAATGAAATAGAATATGATCTCCGTTAATAATTAAATTTTCTTGCTTAATTTGATATTGTCGATAGTATATATTAAATTTCTAAGCACACGAAAATTCTGTAAATATTTTAACTTATTTCCTATTCAATGTGATAAAAAAAATTATAATAGACTTGAAAGAATTTCTGACCTGAACATATTTTGACAAAGTAAACTATACGCACATTTTTGTTTCTTCAAATGATAAAAGTCGAGGGACATCCCCTTGTAAATAAGTCATCAAAATGTAATTCTAAGGTATTTAGGTACTTATGTATGAGAGTTGCCACCAATTTTACCATTAATATTATACTATTAATAATTATTCAAATAAAACATATGAGTGAGAATCTTTCATTGTTATTGCTTTCTTTTATTTTCATAATTTATTGTTATTGCCTTCTATCATTCTCGTAGCTTAAATTCTTCTTGGCGCAAAATTGGCTGCGGTGACGCTAATAAATAAGCACTGTATTTTATTTTAAAATGTTCATATAAAACATGCGAAAAAACTATTCTTAGTGCAACACTCCTTTTTTAATGTCAAAGGCATCAATAAATGCTATAGATTTGTAAAACATTTTATTGGTTTAAAAGTTGGGTTAGATTGCTGCAATATGCTTCCAGTTTCACACAGGAGCAAAACATGCCAATTTTCGCTTAATTTTTAACCACGGTTTAGTGATGAAATAAATGAATGAGCCAGCATCTTTCTTTCCACACTCCGAAACATTAGCAGAAGGACATTGAATTCAACTAAATTTTTAACGTTCAAAGCTTTTCAGCATGGTAATCTACGGCTTGACTTGGCATAGAATTAGCAACTCCTCATTCACAAGAATAAAACCATACTTCCCCTGGCTATCCCGCCCTCATTCATTTAAAGTATTTAAAATGTGTTAACCTCAGAAGCAGTGAAATTACGAGTGTGATTGATTCAAAATGTTGATATTAGGTTGGGGAAAAAGAAATCCATTATTTTTACGTGAACTTTATGTAACTTCTTTTGGATTCGCTTTGTAAAAAGGTTTAAAGCAGCTTTCATGTAGATTTTTAGGTCTTGCGCGTTACGTCTGCTGACATGCGGTTAACTTCGATCATATTTGATATTTTATAGACATTTTCGACGATGCTGTATCCACATGCGAGGTGCATCTCTAACATCAAAAATACCCGAACGGAATAGACAAAACAAAAATTGTACGTAACTGGTTGTTACAGTCTTATATAGGACGATAAACACCTTTCACAATTTTAGCCACCTGGCTATCTTTGTCGCCGTTACGAGAGAAAAACGAAAATGTATCGAATTTTCTGTTTGTTGTCTTCCATTTTTAAAACCTTGTACTCGTAACTGAATTAATCAAACAAAAAACCGCAAGAGGATATTTTAGTGTCAAATGTCCCCTTTCCAACGAGCATAAATCTGAAATTGTTTGATATATACCTCACGAGATATCGATCACTACAGACGTCTTCCAAAAAAATAATGGATTACTTTTTCCCCAACCTAATATTTAAATTTTTGTCTAACAACACTGTTTTTGACGGCCAAAGCATCTAAACACAATTAATTACTTGTTTTGAATAACGCTCGAGATACAAGATCAATATCTGAGATTGAGATTGTACCTTTTTTTTTTTTTGGATATGTCACATCAACCAATAGTTCGCACAAAAAATCATTGTGGGCAATCTCTCTCAACGTTATATACTTCAGCAGAAGTAAGGATCTGCTGCATTTCGGTAACGACAGCGATTCCTTTTTCATCAAATACCATGGCCCTATAAATGGGACTGATAGTAATGATCAACCAAAATTTAAATCCACATTCATAATTTTAAAGTAATTAGATCAAGGTAGATAACAAATTAAGGCTTTAAAATGATATCTAACGACTTGGATAATGTAGGCTAGTATATTTTAAAAGTTAATATACGGAAAAAAATTTAACCTTTTAATAGGGAAACATTTTCTATCTTTTGCTCTTGGAATAAAATTTTATAAAATATTTTGCACTGATTCATTTAAGATAAATTTCATATCATACATTCTATTCCCTGATTTCTTTTTCTTTACTAAGATCAATTTAAATAGCCGCATCTTAAAACAAATCTTGAATGAAATTATAAATCACTTAAGCTCTATGTATATATAAATTCTACAATGTGGAAAAACAATCTATATTGTTTAATAGCTTTCGCTCAGAGTCTTGAAATATTAGGATGTCAAATAACATACAACAGACATAAATTTAAGCCAGCATAAAACTTGGTCGTATATCGATTTTGTGTACCTTTTCATCTATGTTTCTAATCCTAACATGTTCCGGAAGAAAGCCCATACAATAAATTTAACCTAAGGCGGCATGTCAAAATTGCAGCCCCAAATAATCATTTCTCCTACAGAATAAATAGATGGGTAGTAGTTTTAAAGGCATTAGCAAGGCGCATGGTTCAAAGTATTAGCTTAAAGTATTAGAAAGCATGGAATAATGGTTTTGTTTTCCCGAATGATTAAAAGTCCCAAAATTGAGATGGTAAGAAATATTCACTATGTGTGTTAGATAATTAACTAGTCTACACAGATTATTAACGTCAGCGATAAATCGGTTTTATCGTCATCGTTAAAAATTACCCAATTAATTAACTTTCATGACAGCTATTGTTACATTACCGAATTTGTAAGGATGAATTTCATTAAGTTATCACAGTCCATAGAATTTATAAAAATACTCTTGAAAATGTTTACAGAAAATATGTAAATTTAAAAATTATTATGAACTTTAATTATTAATATTGATAAAATGCTTGCGTCATTTCTTTGCCAATTAATATTCCTTATAAAGATATTTTGAAAAGTTGATATTAGACAATTTGTTACTAACGAAGCATCATTTATAACTAAAAGCACTTTGAATAAAAATTGCGTTTTTGTTTGAAATGTTTGTTTCCATTTTGCATTTACTAATTTTAGTAATGCTGTGAAAATAAATGTTGCCTCAAGTAATTAGTGTAATATGCAGCCATATATTTCATTAGTTTAAATATAATTTTTACTACGTACATTTTGTAACCTGAAACTCTAATTGTAAAATATGTATAATAAAAATAAATATACAAAAATTATTTTAATAAGATCGAAGTTAATTTTAGTGGACATCGAATAAGTAATTCCATACAAAAAACAGGATGATAATCTAATTATATATATATATATATATATATATATATTAATTACAAAAAATGAATTACAACATTAGGGATATGGAAACATCAAATAATTTAACAAATACTTAATCATATTTTATTGAATAAATATAAATTAATTGTAGAATTTAGTGATTTATGCACATTTTTCAATGGATTAACTGAAATTCTCTTTAAAAAAACGATCAAAATATTAAGAAATTTTCAATTATTAGCACATTAAATATAAATTAAAGTCCAATTAGTCTTTTGGTTAAAGTTGGCACAGATTTTCTGACGTCAACGTTACCTCACACACTTTACCACTCAATAAATCACAAAAAATATGATAAAAATATTAAATGCAATAAAATATTTCTGAGACTTTTTGAATTTAACATTATAAAGGGATTATTTAAAAATGATTATATCCAATAAATACAGGAAAATAATTTTTTTTAAAAAATGTATGCAATTTTTTTGTTAATTAGTTAAGCACAAAAATAATTTTCATAATACTAAATTACATTAGCAAAGAAGATACTTTGCTAAACTTTGAGGACATTTTAACTATGTCTAGAAACTTTAATGCATATTTAAAATTTCTGAGACCTTGTAATATTCCATTGCTCAGAGTTAGTATGACATAAATACAAGGACTTCAGGTGTCTAAGTAGCGTACAAGAAATAAGTTTTAAATATTGTTTAAAAAATGGACATTCTGCACCCCCCTCCACTTCAAATAAATTTTTCTTAAGTTTGCAATTTCTTAAATTTAATATTTTCTTCATTTAGATTTATGTACGAATAGCAAATAGTAGATTTTCTTGCAACATTGGAATCCATATGCTTATATATTTTGATGGGACATAAAATTTTTATTCTTTCCAACAAAACAATAAGGAAAATAATCATTAAATTGCTTAAAAGTGCAAAAAAAGCAGCAAAATTCTTTATAACTATGTGTAAAAGATTACCATCACAAGCAATATAATGGATTTTAGAATTACTTTGCCAACTGCTTATAAATATTAAAAACCATTTTTCGAAATAGTAATTTAATTATTTTCAAGTATAAACAATTTATTACATCAACGAAATACTTACGCTGGCCAATAAATTAAAAAAATCAGGATCAATATTTTATTGGACGACCTTGCGCACGGGTAACAGCTTTTATTTGCTTAAGCATTGAGTCCACATACTTCCGAAGTGCATTTATATCCATAGAATTATGGCATGGATTACGTTACTGATCTGCATATTCCATGATCCCTCCCATATATATTAACTTTGTAACACTTTTCTTACATCCTTAAAGGAACATGTGACAGAATTTCGGATACAGCATCAGCCTTTTTATTGACTTGGAGATTCACATAACCAGCTGAACAATATTTCACATCCAGCCAACCAATTCTCTGAAAAACAAGATGACATGTAAAACTACCATTCCTCAACGTTTTCATAACACATAAACTAACAGTGTACAACCAACAATTAAAAAAATGTGACATATATACGTGCTGAAGAGCATGATATATTGTTGTGGCTTAAGCGGTAAGGATGGAGCAGGACGTATATAGGGTGTTGCTAAGTGTTGTTAATCAGTATCTATAGCACACTTAACACATGTCCTACGTTTATAGAATCCTCTGTGAATACTAGTGTGGGCGAACTATACAGACACTGAAATGATGTATACAGCTGTTGAAAAACAATATTAGTTATGCCTGATTATCGATATTGAATAAATGGATCTAAATGCTGATTAGTAAATAAAATAGATACATAGTACTTAAAATAAACAACACGTAGATCAATAAATAAGATTTAGCTTTAGTCAGAAAAGGTGGGATTCTGTAAGAACGATCATCTTCAGCTTTCATTAAGTGAAGAAGTAGGAATCACAGAACGCAATAAATGATGACGTGATCTTACAATAGTAATTGAAAGACAGCAGGATTTGTCTAAGGTCTAAAGGCAATTGTTTACAGACAACATAGATTCTGGAAGAAATATATGCGGCATGCACCACAACATATTCTCAAAGCTGAATGATGAATAGTGTCCAATCTGAGAATAAATACAGTTGATCCATATACAACACAACCGTAATCAATGTGCGTGATAAAATAAAAAATTGGATACTCCACCCAGTAATGGGTGACCTGCAGCCCAAGATGCATTTGAAAGCGCCCTGAGGATATTAAGCTATCACTGTCATTTCTTCCGCATATGTAGAACATACGAAGGAAAGGTAAATTTTCAGTCCAAAATCACACCAAGAAATTTTCTTATTGACCAAATACATAATGTTATGTTACAGGATCATTAAGGAAGCTAGTCTTGCAGAAATGAACACAAATAAATTTACTAGAATATAGTTTATGACCATTTTTAGCACACCATGCAACAAGTTTATTAGCAGTTGTTTGTAGTTGTCTCTCAATCAAATGCATGTTTGACCACTGACAGGAGATTTGCAAGTCATCAACGTATAATGAACCATGCATAGGTGTAAGTTGATGAAGTATGCTATTTATGTTAAAATTAAAAAGTATGACTCTTAAAATACTTCCTTGAGGTACACCTTCAGACTGGATAAAATTATTGAATATAAATGCGTTCTTTAAAAACACGAGACTAAAATATTTTCTACAAAAATACCGAAAATTAACCCTAAAAACAAAATCATATAATGAACGGAGAATTTCATATCAACATGTATTTTCATGTGCCTTCTCTTTGTCGAAGAAAATGGAAATAAATCGTTTCTTCCCCCCAAAGCGTTGCGGATTTGCGTTTCAAAGTATGCAATATTTATCAAGAGTGGAGATACCTTTGCAGGAAACATTTTGATTAAAACATGACTACATTTATTTTCTTCAAAGACATACGAGACGAGCATTGACCATACTTCAAGAGTGTTACATAAACAACCCATTAGAACTATTTGGTCCATAATGAGAAGGATCCTTACCAGCTTAAGGACCAAAATCACTATAACTTCGTTACAACTGTTGGAAATTTATTTTCAACCTATAGATTCTATTGAACAAATGCAGTAAGTTCAATAGGGAGAGTAAACTTAAATATAGGAGCATATGATAGTTGTCCCATCAAGTTCTGGATCAATATTATTGGCTTTTTCTCTATGCTTTCAATTTCAACGTTTGAAATTGGTAGTGTGGTTGAAACGAATTGTGTTCGCTCAACACCACTCATTGTCCTTAAAAACGAAGGACTCTTCAATGGGAATTGGAAACATTAGCAGATTTCACCAAGGACGTTAGCGATATCCTTGGACGATTATACAGCGGCTCCAGATTTCAAACTAGAAATGAAAAATTCTGTTTTGAAAATTGGAACTAAATTTGTAAAACTGTTAATAAACTGCATTAGTTGGTTTCACTTTTCTCTACAACAGTTTATTCATCAATGTTGATGAAGTAATTGGAGATAAGTAATGAGAACATGAGTCCTTCTGACTTCGACGAAGAGCTCTATGCTTTTGCTCTCTTAAAAAAATATTTTTCTTAATATCTTCCTTTTTTAACGAAATAAATAAGCTAATAAGATTCTCCATTACTGAGTATCTCCGAAATAACTCCTAAAATTTCACCTGCTTTTTATAGTAATTTTTTTTTTTTTTTTTTTTTTTTGCATTTATCATTCCGCCAAGGTTTCCAATGTATATTTGGTATAGAGGATCACTTAGATATTGCTGCACTTATAATTGTTTCAGTGAATTGTTTCACCAATAGATATATATCTTCAACAATAACAATTTCATTATAACAACTTCCAAGTGTGTAAATAACGTCCTTTTTTCCTGACTGCACAAGTAAAAGCGCTGTACACGTTGATGTACACTATCACCAGTCTGGGAGACGAGAAAAAATTATTGCTGTTGTGAAGATTAATTCCAGCAGCCAAAAATTAGCAATGGCAGAAGAGATAGAGAGGAGGTTGGTTGGTTCAATGGCGCAAAGTGATAGCGAGATCGAGAAAATGAAATGTTCGTGTGGGTACGAAGAGATATATGTTCTCTCGTCCTTATTAATAAGAATTGCCAGAATTAAATTGTTCTATCATACGACCTAGAGAATTCGTTTTCTCATTTCCCCCACAAAGAGTTATTGGCCATTAAATTCACCGAGTAACAAAAATGGAGCAAGCAACTAATCAATTAATGCATCAACTTCTTGATGGATGACCTCATATTGTGATAAACACAAATTAGACTGTAGTTAAGGATGCACGAGTTCTGACAGTTACAGCCAGTAGAGTAGTACCAAGGCTTTCTAGAAATCTCTGTTATCTCTTTCTGTTATCTAGGTGGTCTTGGTAGTACTCAATAGGTGGCCAGTGATGATTGATATCAATAAAATGTCCGCAGAAGTCATGGCAAATCCAATAAACAAAGAAAGTTATTGTTTAAATTAAAAATCTTCTACCCCGGAGCTGGATTTACGATTTGAGTCTTCTAAAGATAAATTTTCGTCCGAGGGATGAAAAAAGGCAGTATCCCAGCCTCCAGAGATGACTTTGGGAATGGTTAAAGACTGGCGAACCCTCCTTTGCAGATTTTTATTTCGAAATCTCTTGTATTTTTAACCTTTGTGTTATTTGGGGTAATCTAATAACAAAGCGACAAAGCATCCGTTTGGGTAATAGAAGATTAGCCGACTTCTTTCGCATAACTCACTTGATCGGATTGTTGTGTATGTGAGAGAGGCAATCCTTTTCCGAGCTTTAGGATAAGAAACATTTTCATTTTTGTGATTTCCTTTTCGTGCACTCACTGAAAGCAACTTCCAGAACGTTACCGTAACAGTTGACACATGTCTTCTTTGCTTTTTAGCTTGAACTTCCGTGTCCAAACACAGCGCAACGAACGCAAATGAGTTTGCCTCTGCAAGCTTTCTAGAGAGTCCAAAGCGCTGGCACTGAAACATCACAAAGGATTTGGAATGAACTGCTGGGTGAGTAAGTTCGTGAAAATACTTTAATGTAGGAAAGGTCAGAATGAGGTGCTTAATGTCACTGGACTTGCCATCCATCAAGATTGCAATACGCTTAATGGCAATTTCCATGCAGATTATCCACAATTTTTTCCGCCGGCGTGTTTGACAAATCTCTAGTGAGAGTTTCACTACTTGAAAAGTTCCATGAGGCAAAACAGTTACTAATCTTAGATGATTGAGTAGTATTAGCAACCTCTACAAAAGTAACCTGATCGTATAACCTTCGGATACCTCTCCCTTTCCCGATTAAAACCGATTTTTCCTTTAAATAAGAATGGGGATTAAAATTAGTTCATCGATTATAAAGAATTTTGAATCAATAATCTACATTAGTTGCTTCCATTGGAGAAATAAAAAAATTTTTCCCATATTATAAAATTTCAGGACTTTATCAAGAAAATCTGTATTTTTTATTGCATATAAGATTAAACTTTGCTCAAAGAAAATTTAAGCAATCAAACTCAAGTATATATTCAATATAATTTGAAAAAAAGAAATTATACAAAAACAAAAACTTTTTTCGTAAATAAAGTATAAATTATAATTTTTCAAATAATGCTCAATACTTTAAGTAGATTAAAAATAAGACTTGATTTCTAGACAAAATGTTAATTTATCACGAGTTGTATCCTGTTCTTATGGAAAAATTCATGCAAGGATTGAAACAGTTGATTAATCTTTTAAAATAAAAAAATTAACATTTATGTGTTTAAAAATTAACGAATCTATTTTATATACTGTTTCCTCAAAAATGTTATTGTATTTGAAGTTTTGAGACGTTTCAATGAAAAATTTGATGCAACAAATTTTACATAATTGAGAGTTTTAAATTCAGAAATGTTAAAAATACTCGTTATTTACATTTCTGAAAGTTTTTTTTTTTTTTTTTTCCTCTCATAAAACCGATTTATCTAAACATTATAATTTAAAGATTCATTTTGAATATAGGCAGTTCAAACAAGCATGCATTATCATTATTAAAAAGTTTAAGTTTTTGAATTACAATAGAAATAATTATGAATGGTTAAATTTTTTGTTCATAGCATTTTTTTCTTAACTTTAATCAATTACTTTTGAAACAAAAAATAGCATCAATATTATTATATACAAATTAAGAGAATCATTGATAATCATAATTTTGTTTCAGCAAGTAGTTGATAGTCCACAGATGATCTTTTATTGTAAGTTGCAACACAACTAACAATAAATTTTATTAATTTAAATAAATTTAAAATGACAACTAATCGAGAACTACATTGAATATAATACTTTTTATTATTTTTTAATTCTAAGATATTCTGTTTGTTAGAGGGAAATATTGTTTATGAGTTCCTAACCTTTTAGTTATATTTGCAACATTCGAAAATGATAATTGTGAATTATGGTTTTGCATCATGCATATAAAACCAGAGTCTAAAACAATAGATCATGAAAAGATAAGTTGTTAACATGTTTAGTATAGCAGTATGACACTTTAATTTGTTTGTAATTGAATATTGACATTTTTCAATGCTGGTTTGTTCTCGTTTTTCATTGCTTATTATATGTTTATAGACATTTATGACTATATTTATGATTATATTAGTTTTTATGCTTATAGACATTTATGACATAACTGTAATATTGCTTCCAATTCAATATGCTTGAAAATTACTTTAGTACATAAAATACTAACTAAAAGATAAATAATAAGTATAAATTAAATATTAATAAATTGCATTAATTAATTAAAATTAATCGGTAGTGCTGGTAATTGGTGTCTGCCAAATAATTACAGGAGTAGTGGTCCTTGAAATTTTATAATTCGCAGATTACTAGTCTAGATATGAAATACTAATTAAAATAGATTTCAAAGTTTTGAATAAAAAAGCTTTCAAGCCTTTTAACTCTAAGATGAAATCGATTTCTGAATTTTTGAAAACATTATGAATGTTAATAATAAAAGGCAATATTTCTTCATGTATATGTTTAGAAAATCAAATACATTTAATATTGATTTCTACACTTGTAATATTCATAAAGTGGCACAACTTTGTTTTTGACATGGTACAATCTGAACTATAAATAAAAATTTTCAAGTTGTGAACACTTTATAGAGAAAAAGTAGAAAAATAAAAGCAAAGAGTTAAAAGAATTCTTTTGAAATACAGAAAATTTGATATTTTTATTCAATTTAAAAGAAAAACAAAAAAAAAAATCGATTTCTGTTATATATTTTAAAGTGTTAGTTAAATTTTAATAACAGTACAAACTTGTTAAAAAAAAATTCACTTAGATGCATTAAAATGTTTAATGACTATTAGTTAGAAATATTTGTATATATGACCTTAACGACAAAAAAATAAATTAAATAAGCGATTCAAGTGTATAAATTTTAACTATTGATTTCTTCTAATTACAATATTTCACAATTGCTCTTAATTCTATAAAACAAATAAATGAAACACTAAATTTTCTTTTCTTTACAGAAGCATTTTTAAAAAAAGATTTAATTTTACACGAAAAATTACAGAATCTTTTGGATAGTACACAAGTGTGATTTATAAATACAAAATTTCAAAAAGCAAATTGTAGCAAATAAAAGGTTTAAAAAATCACATAGAAAGGAATTCTTTGAAATAATGTATTCAAGTATATCCAGAAATTTAACACATTTTATTTAAAATCACATTATCATCACATACAATATTTTTATTATCAGGAGGGAAAAAAATCAAGAGTATAAAATATTACATGATATTTTCAACCAGATTATTAAAGAATGAAACTAATTCCTAACCATTTAATCAAAGATAAACTAATTTCCTCAACGGTAATAACAACCAATAAGAAGCAATATATTGCTTCCAATAAAAAATGTTTTTCAAATGTTTTATTCAATGCTCTTTAAAAATATAAAAAATTTTAAACAATGATATCATTTTTTTTTAAATTAAAACATAATAAAGTAATTCTAACAGTTTATAAAGTGTATATATAGAATCCTTTAAGTATTTATCCTGCATTTTAGCACATAAAATATTGAAATTTTTTCAGCATTATTATTTTAGCAACTTCTTTAGTGCATGGTACTTTTTGTAAACCACTTTCAAAAATTATGAATCAATACATATTTTTCACAAAAACATCACAATCCTTTTACAGTGGTAATTAAAATCAACATTTAATTCTAGTTATAAGCTCTTAAAAGTACTTTATATTCATTTAAATCTATTCAAAATTCTAAGAATGAAAATATTTTTATTATTAATATGTTTTATCCGGGAACTTAAAATCATCACAGAAATAATATTATACAAATAGTGTATAATATATGACAAAAATAAGAAATATGGCGTAAATTTCAGGAAAAAAGTGCAAAAATGTTCAGAAATCAAAGTAACATTAATACCCACACCATAAGTATCATTAAAATAATTAACATAAAACACAAATAATACTAAATAAAAATACATAATCATCATCTTTTCATAATCAAACAAGCTACCAAACTCATAAAAAGTATATTTATATTCACAAAAAAATTTCTTACGTATTCAATGAATGATTTCAGAACGTTGCTTAAAAACAATTATACGCAATATAAAAATATTTTTGAAGTATTCTATATATGATTTTAAATTCGTCTAGGAAATTTAAACAGATTTTGTTAAGGTAGTAACATGTCTTCATAAAAGCCTCATTATTCTCCTTTTTGAGAAAAATAAAACATTTTTTCTTCATATAATAATCATCATTCTCTGAAGTAATAATATAAAATACTTCAAGCTCAAACAACCTTAAGTATCTATGTCAATTTCAAAACAAAATAGCTAAATATATTTCTTTTATTCAAAATATTATAAAATTAAGCAGTTCAAACATGTATAAAAAGCATAGAAACTACATTCAATCACAGTAATAGAGTTGTCCTCATAAAAAAATAAAAAAAAGATTTTAATATATTTTTAAAAAATTATAAATGTTTAATGAAAATAAAAAACATTGTTATTGTGCTTAAAATAGTAAAGTAAAAGATATTCTAAGCACTTTAGGAAAAAATTTTAGAATTGAAATGAAAATTTAAAATTTTTCAAGTATCCAGAGAAAACTCAAGCTTTAAAAGTTTAAAAACATACAAAGCCTTTGTTCAAAATATATGTAATTTTAAAAACCAAAAATAGCTTAAAATGAAATAAATAGCCTTCATTAAATACATTTATTCAAATTTAGGAATAAGATGAAATATCAAGATTTTTAGAACAATTTATGAAACAAAGTGAAACAGTTATTTCATACTTTTTTTCTGAACACTAGAGTTAAATTAAACATAATTTAAAGTTTAGAATGGATTACTTAAATACATAATAGCTAATATGGGAATTGAATCTAGGAACAAGACTACAAACTACAAACAGTTGAATTGAAAGTCAAGGACTAACCATTCAACTACAAGCTCTCCAATATAAAAGAGTAAGTATTTTACAAGTCACAAAAAATGTCTATGACAATGCAATTTATGAAACAAAATGAAAGTCATAGAACTTAAGTAGACTTTTATAAAATACAACAAAATCAAAGAAAATAGAAAAACAACCAATACGCATTGGTCCTTTTCCAAAACTCAAAAATATAAATTGCCCATACTTTCAGCAATAATTTTTTCTCCTAAGCATAACAAGAGATACAGTACTGTTTCTTTTATCTCTTTCCAAAAACTTCAGGAATTATATATTTTTTTAAAAATATCATAACAAAATTAACTCTTAAAATTTACCTTTAAAAATATTCTTATGTATAATTAAGTCTTATTATACAGAAATACGTAACATTCCATAGGTATATTAAGTTACAGAAGGAAATGTCATTAAGTTGATATTTCAGTATTGGAAATATTTTATGAACCGTAATGAATATTTGATGTGGTTATAATAATGATATTACTGGTATGTCTTTAAAAAAAATTCAAACCTATGAAGTGGAAAACCAGCAAAGAATTACATTAGAATTAAAAATTGTGTTATTATTTACAATATATTAATACAATATATCAAAATATTTCAATTTTTTTTACATACACCTGAAGTTCTGAAAAGATATTAGAAAAGGTTCAAACTGTAAATTCTTGATAAGTGTTAGGTGAAATTTTAAATAAAGCCACAGTAAAAATTTCTAAAATTCCACTTGGATATGTGGCACAAACAAAAAATGAAGTCTTTTTAAATACAAAAAGATTACTGGATTTTCTTTCCATCAAAGAGTTTAAAGAAAATAATAGAAAAACACCATGATCAATGGTAATTCCCATTAAAGAGAAGAATTCTTTCAAAAATGCATGGTGCATTTCAGTCAATAAAATGAGAATGATTGTGGCAACACATCATAACATCATTTCAAAAATATATTGAAATAAAATTAATATTAGCATAATATTTAACAATATAAAAATGAATATCATGGAAATAAAGTGAATTACAATAAATTAGGGACATCTAGAAGTAATTCATAAGTTGATAAGGTATTTCTAGTCAGTCTTATCATTTAATTAAACAAAATGGAGTTGAAAAAACATACAATCATTTTATTTTTTCTCAATTTGTAAAAAGTTTATTAAAATTGATATATTTTATATCTTTAAAAAGTAAAATTCGTTTTCAAAAACTTGAAAACATTTAATTATAAATGGAATGAGAAAATATTTTTTAAAATATTTGATTTCAAATATTTTAAAATAAATATTTCTTAAATAACAATTAATGTTTCACTTAAATTGCTAGCTGGGCATTGTGATTGATGTTCATATACAAGACCTGCAGATAGGAAAACTTGTAAACATCGCCAACAAATGTGAGACTTGCATTTCCAACAAGTCATGTGATTACAACCACCATTTTTTTCAATTGGAGAAGAGCAAAATGGACACAATTTTCGGTTTGCAGGATCTTCTTGCATCCAAGCCTATTAACAAAAATAACATTTTAATAAAAGAATTTTTTCTACAATTATTAAATAATGTTAAAATATGGACCCTTTTATATAAAATTATTTATACAAAATCATTTACATGAATGCTTTAATGTTTTAGCAATAATAAAAAATATAGATTTCTACATCGATTTTATTTTTTGAAGAAATCTGCATTTCCAAATTTCTTCAGAAAATAAATATATCAAGCTTCTATTTTAGAAATTCAGTTACGTTATCATGAAATTTATAAATACATTCAACACAAAAAAATTAATATTTTCTTTTATTAAAAAAGTTTAATAGCAATTAGATCAAATATAAGATAACTTTTACAAAATATTATGTACAAAATGCATACAGTAAATGATTTTTAAAAATTTTAATATTTCCGGTAAAATTAAAAAATACCTTTTAAAATAGTTAATAAAAAATTTTCTTTCACTTCTATCATTAATAGATTGTAATTAGCTAGATAAAAGGAATGAAACTAATAATAAAATTCTAGAAGCAAATGCACAATTTTCAGCAACATAACAAAATGTTCCAGAACAATTTAGTTCTCTAATTTCTATAAATAAAAATTTATCATATGCACATTAGCAAAGATTTTATTTCTATAATTACAATATGAATTCATACATATTCATAAACAATCCATCATGAATGTAACACACTTCTTTTACTTAACATATATAATTCAACATTTAAACATGTAACTTATGTTTAGTGAAAGAAATATTTTTATCATATATAACAAATAATATGTTCATCCACATTAAGAAAAAAGAAAAGAAAAGCCAGCTCATCCCAATGTGGCCATAAAATTCTAAGAGATCAACATTAAAGAGAAAAAGTAATAAATACACATAGTAAAAATGTAAATTTTAAAAAAAAAGTTATAAAATATGAATAGTAATGTTATTTATTTATTTATTTTATTTCTCTCTTTTTTTTTTTTTTTTTTTTGAATGAATTTTTTTTCTTAGGAAAAAGTCATAACAATTATGTAATTTAACATGCAGATCTAACAAATCCTACTGTGATAGAACAGGAAATAAATTAAAAATTTAAAGGCACCCAGTCACATTTTAAATTATAATATAAAAAAGCATGTACATCGATCATATTTTTAAGAGTAAATAATTCATAAATTATAAGCATAATTTAACTTTAATCGCAATCATCTGTCAAATTAATCTAAGATCACAGTGTAAAATTGTTTTTAAAAATTGCTTGTAAAAGATAAACAATCCTTTCCTATTGGTTGTTTTGTTCTACGTTTTTTTTTTTTTTTTTTTTTTTCCCAATCCTTAATGTTAATAAAAATTATTATTTTTAATAGAGTCTTGAGAGATTAATAAATCATTTAATTATTATTTTCTGAAATGATATGGATGGATTAGTTCTTCAAAACTAAACCTATGTTACTTTATAATAATTATAATTCTGTATATTATAATGCTAATTTGATTCTATACATAACTCTTAATCACAAATTAATAGTTCTTCAGTAAAAATATAAATTGAAATTGAATTATTAATTGATAAATAAATTAGTTTATTGTAGTCTCAATAATTTATAGTAATTTTTAGAATACTAATATACATTGAATAAATAAATATGTGGTAACATATTTCAATTAAACCAATTGAAAAAAATGCCTAACTACTTTGAGTAATTTTCTAACTTCAATCCAAGGATTCAAATCCAAAATTACAGAAAACTAAGTTGAGTCACATTTTATTATTGTTGAATATACTTATGGTACTAAATTACATTAATGGTACTACATTAATTACATAAGTGGTACTAAATTACATTTACTAAATTTTATTCAGTACCACATATTTCAATTAAAACAATCTGAACTAATGTAAAAATAGAATTTGACTATTGGCTGAAATTGCAAGGTTTAAAACAAATATATAATTATAAAGCATTATACAAAATCAGAAAACTTCAGCTTTTTAATTGTTATGCCAAAATTCACATTTGGAGGATCAATGTTCTTCAAAATTAGTGCAAGATATGCAGGATTTCAAAAAACATTTTTGAAGAAGTAATTGTAAAATACAATTTCATTGGAATGTCTATCAACTAAAACACAGCAAATGTTGCCAACTTCTAAATATTTTCTTAATGATATACTCACTATCTGTAATAAATAAAATTTTTGAAGTATCCTAAATTGTTTGGCTATTAGTACAGATGTTGAAAATAAAATTTTTAAATTAAATTTACACTGTGTTTTAAAATTGCAGTAGAAATATTATTAAACTAAAAAAAAAATTTTAAACAGTAAAAATTCATCTACAGGTAGATTAAAACTGAGTAGATCATATTGAATTGTATCTAGTTTGGTATCAAAGATATTAAATTTGCTTTTCAAAATCAGAAAATCAATGGTAAAAATCAATGCAACTCAATTACTCAAAGGAAAACATCTGGTAACAACACAAAGTTTTTACAAATACAAGAAATGACATCTCCAAATCCTCAGATAACATTTAAGACATAAATGGCAAGAAATAATATTTATTAATTCTCGAAATAGATATGAAAAGAAAGTCAAAGCCATTATTCCCCTTTCTGACCAAATAGAAGAATTTAATGTGCAGCTAAAAGATGCCATCATTCTCAGGAAAAATAATGGCACATATAAGGATGAACATGGCCTACAAGGACAGATGCATATTTGTAATGATCCATCAGGAAAACATTCCCAAGACCATCTAAGCAATGGTTGCAGAGTGTTCGCTTTCAGATATTTCATGCATATAAGCCAACATCTATCTGTCCGATGGAGCATAAAATATGATTTATCAGAAAACCTGTCACTACTCAGTGAACATCCAGTTGTGATACTCGTGTGTGAAATCCAGCCTTCATCATCAATGAATAGCAGTCAGCATAGATGCATCATGAACAAGGAGTCTGATTTGGAGGTCCAGATACAACAACATTCACTGAACAGTTGACACTGTATATAGCTACTTGGTTCATCAAGGTAGTCAGTTACTGAATGGTAGCATGTCTATTCACCTGAGCACATCTCTGCTGCCATTATTCACGTCTGTCATTTATGGCTTGTGGTGGATAAAATTTGACATATCATTGATATTGGACAGTCCCATTTTGTCATGCGCTATATACTTTTCATTGTCATGCGCTATATACACGCCAACAGTTCACAAACAGCCATTTCAGAAATGCTTCCCCTCTTGGCACCAAAACTAATGATCATGCCCTCTTGGATGTCGGATAAATTGCCTCGTTTCTGCATTACACAACAATTGCAATGTTTTCTGAAGCTCTTACACACCCTCAATATACACTAGATTGCACTGTGTTTCCACCCACTATCTGTGATTGGTTTTTTCTTAATGTCGATATTGATGTTGAAAGCATGTGGTAGTCACACTAATGTGACTGAAGTGTTTTATAAGGACTCAACTGTAACTATTTGTAACTTATTAAATTACATAAAATCAAAGATAATAATTAGATGTTCTCCATGATAAAAGCTACTATGTTTCTTAATTAATAGATTATTACAGAAAATTAAAATACTTAATAATTAGTTAGATGTTTACTTGACATCCTCTCACTTAAATTAACATTTTACCTCACAAAAAAATTTTTGAGCAGTTAGCATAGCAAGTTAAAGAAACTTGGGTTATAAAAAAACTGTTACAAAAATTACATATTATTTTGCAAAAAAAAAAAAAAAAAAAAAAAATTTATAAATAGTTCATATGTCCAAACTCTTAGGTACTTGATTTATGACCTGCTCTAGTCTTCTGAATCTGATGTTCAGATCCATATATATAATTGATGATAGAATTTTCAAAAGTTCCATTTAATCTTCTCAGTTGAAAATTTCTCAATAATGGCATCTTTTATCATTAGAAACTTCAAGTGGGTACAATCTTTGAATCAGTCTTAGCAACTATCCATTAATTGTCTTAAGCTTAACAAGTCTTGTAATTCCATCTTTTCATGGAAGAAATTAAATTGTTCAACTTATTGGTCAATTGATTTGCTTGGTTCATCACTTCCCATAAATGCATCGCTAATATTCACTTTCATACATTTTCTCTTTTCTGATTTTTGAATAAAAGCTCCTTGATGCTCTGAACCTAAAACAGTTTTACAAATCTCTTTGCGGTTTTCCTCTATATTTAATCCAATTATTTAGACTTGAGCCCAATGGTCACAGTAAATGATTTCACTCCCAACTTCTACAAGTAAAAATCTTTTGAAAGCAAGTGAAAAAACTCTCAGTAGACATAGATTCAACCAACTCTAGATGGATTGTCCTATAAATAGTACAAGTGAATAAACAGATATAAGATTTTGTTTTTCCTGAAGATCATTGGTCCAGCAAAGTCAACTCCACAGATTTCAAATACAGTTGCTTCTTATAGTCTATCTTATAGAGGAGGTGCAGTATAAAATTGTAAGATTATGCAGAAAATTTTTTACACTTTGAGGATTGATTAATAAAAAACTTTACAGATTTATCAGCAATCAGAATCTAAAATCTCTCATAGAATATTTATCAAAATTTCCTAAACATACAAGCACATGTGCATTCTTGTCATGATATCACATTTACCTCTTGAAAATCTCATGATTGGAATAGCTGGCATTTTAAATTCTACTTCCTCACAAAATATAAGCTTAACTTTTAGTCTGATGGGTTTTTTTTTTTTTTTTTTTTTTTTTTTTACATTCACAAAACGGTTGTTATGAACTATTTTGATCAGTAACTTCTCTATCAGAAATTTCATCAAAATCAGAGTTTCTGTTTTTTCTCTGCTTGATCAGATAAACAATTGGAAAGGAATGTTAGAAATCAGAGACAATTAGATTAATTATCATTTCATATTTAGAAAAATATCTGTAATATTAATCTCACTTGGTAGCCAAGTATGCAGAAACTAAACAGTCTCGTACACTCTCACTCTGGTCTAAACTTAAATCACCTTGCACCCAATTTTCTTCAGACAAAGTAAAGCCAACTTCAATCTAGCCACCACTTAGATATCCATAATTTTAGAACTAAACAATATCAACTTGAGAGATTAGCAGGATTGATGCAACCAACAATGAATTCAAGATTTTTATTTGTTAGTCTTAATTCTTTCACTCTATTCTGGACTAAGACATCCCAGGCTTCTTCTCTCATTATTTATGCTAAATAAGTTAAAGAATTAGTTCTGTATCTCAGACAAAACAGAGGGGGGAAGTCATATTATACTAGCTGAAACAATTTCAATCTCATGAAAGTAGTTTCTTCATTTCCAGTTGGTGTAATTCATTTCCAGTCTCCGCTAGAATCAGTTATATTTTAATAGAATAAATAGTTTTTGTTAGGATGAAAGCAGGCTATGGCATAAGCATACTCACTAACATCACAGAAAATATGTACTGAAATATTTCTAGCCGTAGATGAAAAAATCTAGGAAAACGGACATTTCTTAGATTGTTCTCAGCCATTTTAAAAAATGTAGTTCTAGCACTGGTATCAACTTCTTCATTTCAAGTATCTTTTATTTCAATGTTTCTTAAAGCAATAATTTAGGAATAAGGATGACAGGACAAAGTATCAAGAGTATTAAACAATCTATGTACTGTAGATGGCCACAGTGACCTGGTTGGTTTGGGTGTCATTCTCATTACAGGAAGGTAGTGAGTTCGTATTCTAGCTTATTCAAAGATCTGTCATGTTCACTAACGGTGACTGGAGCATGTAAAATATGTTGTGGTTGCAATGTCCTCCATGATCCCATTCCAAATTAATACATCTGGGGCTGTTAGGAGCCAGAGAAGACCAAAAGTCCTACTTCCACTCTCGCTGAAGGTCCTAAAATGGAAGACCTTTTTGCTGATTTCATTTTCCCAGTCCCAAATGGGTGGGCTTGGCTTCAACAATTGTAATTAGTAACAAAAGCAACACAAGCTGCAGATAAGATTAACCATTAAGTTACTTTTTCAAAACATAACCAGTTTCTATTTTCCTTTATGACAGTTTGTAAATGAATCTTAAAAGTAAAGTTTAGAAAAAAAATTGCTAGCTACACCAAGAATTATACAAGAGTGACTATACCCTTTCAGCAGAATATCACTATCAAGCCATAAGAACCTCAAAAAATTTCTATCAGTGGGTGAAAAACTTATTTGTAGAGAGGTTTTTGTCTTTCAGCAATAACACATCTTCTTTTTGAGCGCATATTAAAGTACATATAATCTGATTACATCATCATATGACATCATGATGATGACATTACATCATGTCATAATCATCAACTCTATTAAATTCGGAACTTTTTCTAAGCAGTCATTAAGACTATGCAACTTCTTTACTTTGGCCGAAGCATCAAAGACTGGCCAGAGTTTTGAAGGGAGTATTCTCTTTGATAACTTCAATGAGAAAGGAATAAAACTTGACCTTGCTTGTTTTTAGTAATTTTTTCAATGATTTTCTATTCCAGCCATTCCTTAAGTACATTTTCATAAGCTTCATAATTGGATTCTATTCAGAAATTTAACAATTTTGTCCAGTCTTCTCTCAATTAAATCAAAGTAATCTGGGACTGGCAGGTGGATGAGCTCCCAACCATGGCAAATCAACCTCAAAACGATTGTCTACTACATGGATTGTATTTAGTAAATGTAATCAAGCAGCTTCTTGAAATTCATTTCTCAAATTCTATCTTTCCCAAGCAACGAATCTATAACTACCATGCAACAAGGATTTCTTTGAATAATGATGATTCAACTAGAGGAAAAAACAGGACAACATATTTTCTCCTAATAACACCTAATAGTTCAAGCCAATTGAGTTCACTTTCAAGTTGATCAAACAATTTTCTTCATGAATTCTAAGGACACTTCTTTTTATGAAGAAAGATAATAACTCTAACATACACTTCAATCAGCAATTCTTCTCTCCAAAACACAGTTTTAGTTGTTTTAAATCTTCACAGCTATTACCACTAAGAAAACTTCTAATTAGTTCATCGGAAGGTAGGTTTTTTTAACTGCTTGAAATAAATACTAAAATTTATTTAACAATCAATATTAATGCACTCATCAGTTTTTTTTAAAAATACTCCTAAACTAGAGCTAATTTTGTACATTACCATCAAAAGTGGGTAGTTTTATTTACATAATAGAGTTTGACAGTGAAATAATATTGAAACTTTCATTTTTAGAGGATAATTGTTCATTCACAAGTAGTTAAGTTTCTATTTTAAAGATCTTCAGTGATCAATAATATACTTTTCTGACTCATTGACCTCTTTTTCTATTTCAGTATAAGAAATATTTTCAGAATATACAATTGTTTATATTTATCTTCACGTGTTATAATTAATAAAGCTTTCTCTTCAATAAGCTTTAACTTATTAATTTTATCATTACAACTCAGTTTGATTTCTTCCACATCATAAGAATTATATGCATGAGTAACAATCTTTTTCAAGTTTTCTATCTTTCAATATAGTTCCCATAATAAATAACGAATAAAAATCAAATACAAAAATATTTTTCACATGCTCATAGTAGTCCTATTACAGACGCCAAATATTCCCTTTTGCTTTCGAAATCAGAAAATTAGTAAATCAATGTAATTCAATTACTGAAATGAAACATTGTGACAACACATTATATTTTACAAATATAAGAAATGATATCTCCAATTTCTCAAATAACACTTAAAATATAAACGGCATGAAATAATCCTCATTGATTAAAAAATAAACAAGAAAAGTAACTTGTTTTTTCATTTATTACCAAAATAGAACTTAAATATATAAGCGTAACAACTTAATTGTAGCCATTATAAGTTACAAATAAGATAATAATTAGGTAGATGTTCCACATGACAAAAGCTACCAAGTTTCCTGGTCAATAGATTATAACAGAAAATTAAAGTATTTACCTCCTTTAACTCTTTTATCCTAGGTCTGCATAAGACACTCCCCCAGGGTGGAACAATAAAAAAATTAATTTTTGTAAAGGACATGATTTTTGTAACACTTATTCTAATTTGAAGAAAAGTCGTAGAAAAATTTTTATGTACTTGTGTCATAATTTTGCATATAATTTATGAGGATCACATTAACTGCCATGTATATTAAGTAGAATTTATTAATATTTTCCCTTTGAGTGGAAAAACAAATAACTATTTAAAAAAAAAAAAAACAATTTTCAAAAGTGTTTAAATTCTTTTGTTTTAATATCAAATGCATTAATAAACTTTCATATGAAAGAAAAAAATTATAGAGCCTATATACAACTAGGGATAATGCTTGAACATGGGATATTTTGGAAAAAAGAAAAGAAAATCATAAAATGCATTGAGTTTTGTCATATTTCTTAGTTGTGGATTGTTAGGAATAACATTTTCTCACTTTTTAGTAAACAAATCATCCTTTCCATTAACTTTTACTAATTGATACATCTACTATACAAGTATATTCATCTTCTCATATAACACTCTCTTATAATAATATTCAGTAGTAAAGATTTTTATATAAGAAGGAAAGTATTCAATACATATTCAAAAGCACAGTAAATCATAGCAGAAATGAGTTTGAAACACAAAATGGTTTTATATATATTGTGTTAAAATAACATTTAGAGAGTTATCAGAAAAACAAATGTTTATATCATATAGAAAGTAAGAACAAGATCTATTTGTAGAAATTAACGCTTTCTCGCCCAGTCAGAATAAGCAACTAGAAAAAATCAAACAGAAATTAAACCCAACAGAAAATAAACATTTTTTAAATTACACTGAATTTAAATGTAATAGAAAGAGAATACCATCCAGTAATCATTAAAAATTATTACACCTTAAAAGATTGTAAAACTGAAAAATTTACTAATCCTGATAATATTTAAGAATACATTATTTAATGATACTTATATGAACAACTTAGTTTTTAGAGACTTTCAAAGAAAATGCATCTACAACTCGCCATTTCAAAAGATTTAATATTAGCAAATGAAGGCAACTTGCAATTTTCTTTTAGAAATAAATACAATTAATCTCTTTGATTTTAAAGAAAATAATCATAGATTGATGATTTGTTTTCCCAAACATATCTCTGGATTTAGAAAGCATTTTTACAAAATGCAATAACCAATATAAAAATCTATATATTGACAAATTTAAAATCAGAAAAAAAAATTATTTTATTAATACTCTTTCATTTTTGCGAGTTTATTTTCTTAAAAAATAAAGATTAATGCATATCAAGAATAATCCATTAATAAACATCCTTATTTCTTTAAAAACTTAAAATTTAAATTGTATTGAATTTTTATATAAATTAATACTGATTTATATAAATTTTTCCAAATGGTGGCATCTTTAAAATTTGTTCAAACAAATAATAAATTGAATATTAAGCCACTGTTCTATAGCAAATGATCAAATTTCTGGGAAGATTTCTCATAAAAATTAAAAGCATTCAAAAGAAAGTTTAAAACATTTGCATGAGAAAATACACCAATTCCATAAAAGCAAGATTTAGAAAGTAAATAATCTTAACAGAAAAGTAATATTTTGAAAAATAAATTAAAATATACAATTAGATTCCTGTAGTATAACCAAAAATCACTAAAATTACTATTCCTAATTGCTATTTAGGAAGCCTTCTTTTGATATTTTAATCCTCCCCATAAAATAAAAACATAAATATATTAAAAACATTTTGAAGCTTAATTTTTTTTAATTAAGCTCACCAACGTCTTCTTGGACATAAGGTGTCTCACAGTCCAGTATAATTCAGAAGAATAACTGGAAATTTATTACCATATTGAATATTTAATAAACTTCATTAAACACTTAACACATAACACTATTTCCACAATTAAACAGGTGACAATAAGTATTTACAGATGATAATAATTAATTTAATACTAAATATTTCCATTCTCCAGCCACTTGCCTAATTATACAACATAATTACCATACTCTTCCAATAATTAGTTTATTAACGAAAAAACAACTGGAAAGAAAATATTTCCAAAACTATTTAGCATCTAAAATCTCAAACTTAATGAAGAACTGACAAAATAAACACTTACATTTTGTGTTCTTAATCACAATATGCAAGTTATGATGAACATAGAATAAATTATACCATTACAGGGTTACTATTACAGGGTTAAATGATAATTCTCGATGATCCTGCCTATTTGACAACTAGAGCTATGCTCAACATTTTTAATCCCTAGGGTGAAAGGAGTGGACTAGAATTAACACTGGACTTATTTTAGAATTAACAGTGAACAAAGTTATCTGTAGGCCCATTTATTCAACATTTTCATATTGATTCTTCTGTCTGTCCTCTCTATGATACTATGCAAATGACTGGGAAACATCTTTTTAGTTGCCTCACCTTCTTTGTATTTGCAGTCAAGATGACTTTGAAGTCCTTGTTCTTGCAAGTTTTACTTGCAAGAATTTTATGTATTATGCCAAGGTTACAATTCGTTCAATAGTAACCTTGGTATAATACAAAGAAATTGCCAAATAGCACAAAACGTTACATTTGATTAGGTTTGTTTGCCTTTCAAGTCATTTGTTTTTTCACAGGAGAGAAAATTAGACTGGAACTTACATTTAAAGTGGATTTGGAACCACAAAAAACATTCAAGCCTTATGGGGTTTGAAACCCACCTTAGGCTTGGAGCTACCAGCTCGGCAAAGGTTACAGTTAGAGAGAAGAATGTTCTTTAAAAAAAACAAAAGTGCAAAAAGTTGAAGACACTGAATGTTTAAACTTTTCAGAAAGTGGTTAGAACTAGAGGTTTTCTATTTAAGGTTTCCACTCTTGTTCCAATTAGTGTAGTCTTCAAAGAACCTTAAGAAGATAATCTACTCGGCCTTTTGCTCACTTAAAACTTTTAAAATTGTAATTGCTAGAAACGATTTTCATAATAAAACTTTTAAAGTACAATACTATACACCAATGGACAATACTGTTTCAATCCTTCTGGTAATCATTTGGAAAAATTTGGTAATTTCAAAACTTTAATCTAGAATTAGGAGTCTTGATCCATCTGTATGATAATTCTGAATCCATGAAATGCATAAAAGAAGAAACAAAAACATAGCAATCAGTTCAAAGTTATAAGCTTCACGTTTTATACCCTAGTGAACTCCTAACCCTTATAAATGGGTGTTCAAAGCAGATTTTTACTAAGGATTTGGCTATTTTGTTAAAAGACTTAATCATTTCCCCTTGGGGAACTGAAGTTGTTAACAAGGAATGCTGAGATGACACTCTTTAAGTTAAATCTTTGAAGTTATGGAGATTACCAAAAAGATTAAATTCGATGCATACATAGCTTTGGACTGTAGGTTTAAAATGTTTCAAGATCCAAATTGGAAACCTAATATAATGGAAAATACTAAAGCAATAACAGAAAAACAACATTCTTCTGAGCAAATTCTCTCCTTATTCTAATTACAATAAAAAATTACTTAAAGATCACTTAAGACTAAAATCTGATAAAACTTTGGTGGCAAGCACTCTAATATCTGACATTGAATTAAAAATAGAGAAATTCCAAATAAAACATTTAATTATTATTTTACTTTATCTAGTAAGAACATTGTTCCTTCTTCATTTTCAGAAGATACTAACAACGATTGTTTAAATGTAATATGAAACAACTTTCATAATCAATCAGCTTCATCTCTGAACAAGAAGACAAATGGTAAAGTTGCTCTAATCCAAAAAACTTACTGCCGCTTATGTTCAAGTCATTTTAGGTTGCTTATTCAACAGTAATCACATACTTGGTTTCTAATATACAATATTCTACTTTTTATACAATATTTTCTTTGAGCTAATTTCTAATATACAATATTTTCTTTGAGCAATATTCTACTTTTTAGGGCAAAAAAACTAAAAATCTTTAAAAAACTCAAAGCAGTAAGATTACCCAATTTCTCAAAATAATAATTTTATTTTACACAAATCACAAAATTGATTCAAATTATTCAAAATTTTGTAAAACTTCAATTTTGTTAAAAGTTTTCTGAAAACTTTTGGTTTTTTTTTTTCTGCACTATAAATTAATAGCAACATCAATAAAAAATAAATTATCTTATATTGGTTAATGATAATTACAATGAAATACATTAAATTAATCATTGATTAGGAAATAATTTATAGAAAAGTTAACCGCACTGTCAATTAAAACATTTAAGAAAATTGAATAAAATGTTTAAAAGTTTGAAAATCTAATAATATTTTAATAAGCTATTCAACAATTTAAAAATTATTATTTCTGCATTTAGACTTTTATAATTGAAAAAGAATGATAGACATGATTGAAAAAGAAATGAAATAGAAATTTTTTTAACAATTTTGAATAGCAAATACACTGTATAAAAGATTTCCAAAAACTAACATAATTATATTTTTTTTAAAAAAAAATGTATACCGCAACAAAATTGTACATTATGGAACTCTTATTTTAATGAGTAGTCATAAATATACTACTAGAGTTTCTATAGTTAAACCAACAAAAAGAAAGATTCGTATATCACAGGGAAACCAAAATTCTTACTTTTAATGAATAGTCGTCATCTTCTTTACAACACTGATAAAGACTACAGCTCATACCATAGTGATACAATTCCTCACACCTGAAAAGATTTTTTTTTTTACTTCATCTTTGATTTTACAAAATAAAAGCAATTCTTACAATTTTAAATACTTATCAAAATTTTAATAAGGATTGATGAATAAAATTTTGAAGGAACCTTCTTAATTTTTTTATCTTTGATTCAATTTACTTGTTTTCATAAATTGATCACATTTCGTAATATTTTAGGTATAAAAATATCAATTTAAGCATTTTTACAATATGAATTTTTTAATTTTATTACAAAAAATTGATTGCAATAATGCTTGAGATTTAAAAAAAAAAAAAAAACACTATCATTTGTTTAAAAAAAATTTATCACTTCACAAATTAAACTAACAATACAAAAAAACACCCACATTTAAGTTATTATATTTTTGAAATATATTAAAAAATAGAATATAATATTTATAATACATAGATAATAACAATATTAATCTTACATTTTTAGATAAAAAAAAAAAGAAACATTTATCATTAGTGTTATCTAAATATTATTCAAAAAGTCTTCTATAAAATAAATTCAGCATTTATAATATACATTACTCAAAGCAATATAATACACATTAGTTCACTTAAAATAAAAGAATTACTACAAAAATATATACTAAACAACTTTTAACACATTGGTTTGTTTTCTGTTGTAACATATTACTCATACAAAATGCTTAAAGATGAAACATGATAAACAATAATTTTATGATAATGCAGAATATTTCATTTGACATGAATAAAATCACACATGTGAAAATCTTTAACATTCTGTTTAATGTAATAGAAATAAAAAAATCAAGAAATTGAAAAATTTTAGCATGAATATATTTATTACTAGATACTACTCTTCAGTTCTACAATCCATGAAGGATTTTGGCCTCTTTTGCCAAATAGACCCACTTTTCCAATCTTTGACTTTTTGTGTTTCCCAATTTTTGATCTTCAACGTTTTCTAATCCTCATCCTGCATCTGTTTTACATCCAAATTTTCTTACCCTCCAATCTTCCTCTTTATGTTTTCTTTATTGCTCTTTCACTCATTTGTTCTAGATGTCTGAGTCATTGTATTATTTTTGCATTTATTTTATATACTATATCTTTCACTTTATGAAGCTTACTTAATTCTGAATTACTCCTAATCCTTCACATATCTCCATCTCTAATAGATCCATATATATTTTCCTTTAAAAGGTAAAACAATTTTTCTCCTTTCTAAGTATAGTCCAAGTTTCTGCTGTGTAAGTTACAATAAGTCTGATTATAGTTTTATTTTTAACCTTCTTGAGTGCACACTGAAGACTTAAACAGCTTAATCACTGAAAAGTAACATCTGTTTCCAGAAGCCAGTCTAACCTTTATCTCAGGGTTTATTTCAATTTTTTGGTGATAACTGAACCAAGATACTCAAATTCAGTCACCCTTCTAAAACTGAGCTCTATGTTTCCTGCACTGGTGCCTGCACAACATTCTCCATCCATAACAATTAGTTTTCCCTCTATCAACCAACCAAAAATTCTTATGTCTTGGATTTTTTTTTTTCTTTCTTTCTTTCCCCCTAGGTTTTAATAGTTTAAATTTAAACATTTTTTACCTCTTAGACATCAAGTCCTCATTATCCACAAAACAAAAGTTTGCAAGAATCAGTTTATTATTCAGACCCCTTTTCATTAGAGAAAAATTTTCTTAATATATATTTCAAACAGAACTTAAAAAATGCTGTAGACATTACATCTCCCTGTCTTAATCCTGTATGCAAACATACAGAAATTATATTGTACTTTACAAATTGTGTTCAGAAATGATTTGAAGCTTAATTCACAATTTTATCCTAAGATAATCAAGTAATCTAAAGATTGTGAAGCATTTATTAAATAATATTACACAATATCAAATAGATTTATTAAATCTTGCTAACAATGCAATATTATTCTTTCATTTTAAAAAATATTAGTAATTAAATGCTAATAAAAAATGAAGTAATTACATATGCATGTAATGACCTGAAAGAAATCACTTTCTATGTGAATATAAATCTATATAATTGGAAGGTTAATATTAAAATATACTTATTGACAAAATTTAATTTAAAATAATTATTAAATCTGCAGAATGATTTGTATGGAAAATTTGCCTTTAATCAGTGAGTGTGTGTGTGTGTGTTTTTTTTTTAATCTCATTTATATGCATGTAAGTCTGAAACCAAAGACATCACCACATGAATGAAATTTTTTTTCACATTAGCATCTAAAAATATGTATAATGGAAGTCTAAATTTAAAATATTATATATATATATATGTGTGTGTGTGTGTGTGTGTGCGCGCGTGCGTAACATTTTTGGCCTCCACATTTTTTTTTATGTCATAAGATAACTTTTTAGAAATATTTGGATTTTATCTAACAGTTCAGTAGGACATAATATGAACATCTATATATTTTTTAAGATATCTAACTTTAATTTTAGTAGTACATGGATTTCAACTTAATCATTGTTGAATATTTAATGCTTATTATGCTTGGATATCACAGCTGAATATTAGTGATTGGAAGTTTTCTAGATTTTATCCCATACACTATATAAATGTAATTCTTAGTCATGAAAAATTGTCCCAGAATGACATTAAGCATGTTTAAATGCTTTGCAACAGTTTCCAGGCTGTTTTGTTTTATCACAACATAGTAGAAGACTGGTTATGCTTTTTTGTCTGCTACATATTATTTCCCAAAATATTTTTCTAATTTCGTTATTCATGTGTCACAAGAGAAGAAAATTAAAACTTCCAAACACAAACTCAATATATGTATAAGTCTAAGCAACACATTCCTATGTAGAAACTTGTACCTTCCACACTTATTAAAAAGATTTTAGTCCTATCACAAGACTACATTAAGTGGTTATAAAGCTATCTGTTTTGCATTATCAAAATCATCTGTTTAAGATTTCTTGCTCTATTTATAGAGTAAATAATTTTATGATTCTTCCCATATGATATTTCTGCAAGCAATGTGAAGTCAATATAGATTAAAAATGAAAATATTTCTGTATAACACAAAAAAATTGGGGGTGCTGAAGTTTAGAAACTGCATTTGTGAGAACAGAAAAAATATTAAAACACTGTTTAATGTCTTGTACATATCTTTCATTTTATACATTCCTAACATTTTGGAAAAGTCACTACAAAATCCATTTGTAACAAATCTACAAAACCCATTTAAAAATTAGGTTTTGTAATACAAAATGGAATCTAACCCATTCAATATATTCAAAATGAACACATATGAATAAAAATTTTGGATGTTGAATAGGTTATTAATATTTATATAAAAATGGAATCTTGTAATGCAGAAACTTTATGAATTTGATGTATATATAATACTCATATCTGTAACTATTCAAAATATATTTGGCGATCTTTACGCTTTCAATGTCTACGAAACCATTACTGTATGGAAACAATTTAAAATTCTTTTTTGAAATGTACTTTAAAATATCAATTGAAATGTACTTTTAAAATGTTTGTCACTTTTATTATTGTAATAATAGATAAATATATTTCACTTTTATAAAAAGTATCACCATAAAATCCTAACAATTAAATGTAACAGTTCATAATTTAGAAACATGCTTTAAGTATATAATGAACATGTACAAATGCAAACGTTTTTTAAATTATTTTTTGAATAGTCTCATAAATAGAATTTATGTTAAATCTCACAAATAATCCATTGCCAGCTTTGTAGGAATAAAACAAGGTATCTCATCATTGATAATTGTTAATAAAACAAATAATTTTGATTTATTTAATTAGCATTAGCTTAAATCAAATAAGCAATAGGAAAGTCAAAGATTTCTAATTCCTTACTACTATTGTTTTAAAGATGCCCATATTTTAAAAACTCTCATGATCGCTATTTTATAATTATAGATAATAACCATTCTTATTTTTTAATTAAGTTTTATATATCATTATATATGAAATCGAAACTCTTTAGAATAATAAACATTGCATAGGATTGCCTGAAAAAATGTAAACAAACAAATCATCACAAGTATTACCTAAGACGCTACTCAAACCGGCAGCCAGTCACACACAGAATTCTTCTTACATATAATACCATAATATTAGAGTATCATAGCTCGCTCTTTACCTTAGTTTGTAAATAATAATCAGCAAGTCAAGAGAGAATTGTATTATTTCACTTGGAGGACATACCTGCTGTGGCACATTTAATGAGCTTTAACCACCTTTAATGAACATAATGGGTTTTTGGTTAAGTCTGGATTCAAAGTCACTACTTTTGCATAAATGAAAATGCTCTAATTAACAGGCCACTGTGGCCATCTCACAGATTTAGGGAGAGTACTATATGAATTACATACTACTCTGTACTATATGCTGTACTAATGAAAGGCAAACAGTGACAGCCTAGCCCCAAGACCCAAGAACTTGCAGTTGCTATCAAAAACATTCTCGTAATATGTTGATATAAATATTTTTCTAAAGAAAATGGATTTTGGAGACATATAATCATTTTGCCTAAAGAGAGTACTTACATCATCTAAATTATAATTTAATAAGCTATACAGAAACATAAGTATCTATTAAATACTGTTTTTATTTGTTACACAGTTTTTGCAAATTTTAAGCAGTAGCTCACAGACTTCATAATAATTAAGCAAGTTCCAAACATTTTTATAAAGAAAGATTAATGTGAAAAAGAATTTGGAAAAACGATTTAAATGCTACATGACAAAGTATAAACAGAAAAGAATAAATGATACAATAATAATTATTCAACACAATGTTTAAAAGCAATTGATTGCAAACATTGGTAATCATTATTCATATTATAATTCATATTATAATCAAAACTAGAATTAGATAATTTTTTACTATAGCACAAAACACCATAATTTAACAAACTTACCGAGTACAAACTGAATTGTTACAAGATGGACATTCAAAAATATTTTCTTCACTAGTGATTCTGAAAATCATTGGGCAATCAGGACTTGGACAGTAGCCAATATCACTTCTACTTTCCACAAATACTTGCAGAGATTTTTTAAACATTTCTGTTTCAGAAAGCTTAGCATCTTTACATGCCCAATGGAAATCTGCCAAAACTATCAAAGCACCACAGGACTAAAAAAATATGAATAACAATAATCATACAGTATACAATTTAAAATTTACATACAAATTTAAATATTAAAGAAAATTGGTAGAAAGAAAATGAATTCTAAATAAATTTTAGGAACATTTTTGAAAATGTAAATAATTAAAAAAAAAAAAACTAGAATTAGATCATTAAATAAATTATTTAAAATAAAGTGATAACTAAATTTAAAAAAAATAAAATAGTTATGACACTGAACTTTCAGAAAATCAAAAATATAAGGAGGAAAAAATTACAGGCATAATTGTCAAACATGATTAGTGCATATGAATGAAGTAGTATGTCAAAATTTACCTTTAAAAATATGTAAAATTTACAGAATACATAGAAATGCTTAAAAAATTAGTATTTCCAGTCTTAATAAAATTACAAAAGATACATCAACATTTGCAATATACATCTAAGTATAGTAGCACATGATTACTTAAATCTAATATTAAATAAAATTTCTTTCTTTATATCTTCAACTAAATATTTTGTTCAAATTTGTTATGTTGAACAAAATATTTAATTAAAAAAATACAATCTTTTTTTCATAAGCTATAGCACTTTCAAACTAAATAGAACAAATAATAATAAAGACAGTAATGGTATATCAAGCCAAACAATGAAATTATTTACCATTAATTTCTTTAATTCAAAATCTAATAAATAATTTAACATAATTTAAATATCAATAAATATATCAATGTAAAAATTATAAATTTTAAGTTTTTTTAATCCAGATTCTAGAAATTATATTTACCAAATGTTTCATTACAATAGCATGTATATAACCACAAAAAAAAATCTTTCACAGTTATGAAAATAAAATTGACAAACTTATAGCTTCTTAAAACTGATTTTTCCCCCCATTCACATAGAATAATCTATCAAAATGTTAAAGAAATATTTTGTATAAATTATAACAATTTATGCAACTGTAATGTTATATTGTTTTCAGCATTAAAATATAAAAATTGCAGAAATAACTTTTGGACACATGAAAATATAGTTTGTTCCAACATTGATGTTTTTAAAAAATAACAAAATAAAACTTTCTTACAGAAGAAAATTAGTACATATCTGATAAAATATATTTAAGATGAAAAACTATCTCTTAGAGGGGAAAAAAATTCAGTGTTTTACATTTGGTCAATTGCAATTACAATTATAAATCAATCTCCTGTCCCAACAAAATATAAAACATCTTATAAATTTAAAGAAAAAAATTAGTTTTTAAAACTTTTTTAAGAGCACATTTATTGTCTTTAGCAACTTTTAAGATAAAACATATTTTTTTATTTTAAATATTTTTGAAATTAGAAATTCAAATTAAACATAAACAACATGGCCTTGCAGATGCAGGCTATTGTTTGCTCAAGAGCACTAATGTGAAATTAAAAGATGGCATAATGCTACAATCTCTTAAACTTACTCATTAGTTACATTGTATTTTAGAGAAGATATAAACTGAAATGAAAGAATCAATACCAGTTTAATTGACCAATTTTAAGTATTTATAAAATATAGAAACATGCATTCAATTTAAAGTAGATCAATGACTCCATTCAGCAGAAATGTTATATAATTTATTTTTTTACACAGAACATATTGACAACATAATAGCAAATAGCTGCTTTTTAGCTTTACTTCATTCTTAATTTTTATAAAAAAAATTCATTTGAGAATGTAAGTTGATATGTCCTGAAAAAAATATAAGAGAAATCTTTGGTTGTATACAGAAAAGAAATCTTGCAAAGTTTTTATTGTGTTGGTGAGCCAAATGTAACAACAGGCTACTATTTGCCCATTTTTATCTTAATGAGACATACAGTACATAACATACGGAATCATTTGTAAGACAGCTATGTGCTTTAGTAATCCGATGATTTATGAAGATTCATAGACTTTCACCTTAATGAATAGAGCTTTAACTAACTTTGATGCTACATCATAGACAGGAGTATCTTTAATGCTGTGGTTAATAACAAAATTGGATACAGAAATGGTAAAAAAAGTTTTCAAATAAGTCTGAGTTATACAACATCAGGGTCATGCACATGCAATGTCATATCCATATTTGACAACATCATGAAAAATATACATTGGCAGTATGCTTTCAATATGGCCATATTGGAAACATACTGTCAACTTATTCATTTCTAAATATGTCATACTGAATAATCAACTAAAATGAAGATATGGGAGGGCAACATGCCTTGGTTATTTCATGTTCATATTAATTTTCCTATGAAAGTGGCTATTACATTTCTTATGAGTTGATTACATGGTGCAGCCTTATTAGAGCTTGACAACATTCAAAACTTATTTGAAAAAAAAAAAAAATGCTTCTCTGTTGCTCTGGCTAGCATTTTCTCCAAGTCTCAACAATAAAAAGTATTTAGTCAAGATTTACAATAAGAGTGGCTCATCATCATATGCCAGTCATTACTGTTCATAAATTCAGTCATGATGTTGAAGCAGCAAGCAAAGATAAAACTGCATATATCATCTTATCTATTTGACCAATACCCAGAGATAGAAGTGTAGTTTTAACTGTTAGGGGTGATTTTTCTGGATGTAAGCACCCATTTGTTTAAAAATTTAATCATTTGTTATTGCCAATATAATATAATAATTAATTTTGTTATTATTATTTTTTTTGGTGTAGCAATTTTAATGACTATTATTGTAAAATAATCAACTGATCAAAAAAATTTTATAAACAAAAATTTAAATATATTTGATAGAATCTGCAAACTATAAATCAATATAAATCCTTAATTTAAGTTTTAACCTTAAAATTGCTTGTAGAAATAAAAATATTTTTAAAATTTGAAATATTACAGAAAATATCCAAAACGATTTCAAAAGGT
>JAPDSC010028291.1:0-41523 GCA_026290005.1 Latrodectus geometricus
AAAAAACTAACAATTGCAAATACTAACTTCTTATGACTACATAATCAATTACAACTACAAGAGACAATTATGCGCATATTTAGTCGCTTTAGTCTTCTGCGAAAACTGAATATATATGTATGAGATGCTCCAGGAGGACACATTTCTGTCATCAATCTGTTACATAGGACAAATTATGAGTCTCCCTCCTTAGACAATAAAAGCTACAATGGCGGCACTATCATACATAAAAATAAAATGAAGGAATACATTGTTTCAGGAATATCGTGAAATTTTCTGTTGCTTTTAAAGAAAAAATCCTTTTTAAGTTCATAAATACTTTCGAAATTAAATTACGTTTTAAATAATATAATTTTAAAGGACTGATTGCTTTACAAAATTGGAAAATAAAATTATAGTTTAATAAAGTTTTCAGATTTTTTGTTGACAAAATTTTTGCGCATTTAGTTATGAGCTTTAGTTTACTGATATTTTGTAAGCACTTGAATGAATAAATTCTGAGTTTATTTATTTTAGATCCTAATTTTAGCAATTAAAACAAAACATTTATATAAATGTAATAAGCAGAACTTATATGAATTGCTTTATTTTACTCTAAATAAGGTAACTTGGAAGCCATTTCACAGGTTACGATCTATTTACGAAAAGTTTATTTAAATATTTGGAATAAAATTACACAATTTTGTATAAATTTGAAATAAATTAAGCCTCAAATTTAGTCATCCAATATCTAGTAATTAAATTTTTACTTAATAAAATTTTTTAATATTTTGGATTTTTTAAAGAAATGAAAAAATGTCCTATTTAATCCTGCAATATAATAATTAAAATAAAACTAAAAAATGTCTTTTCATTCAGCTAAATTTAAACTTTTATCTTTTATATAAAAAGAAATTCTTAATTATCACCAATGAGAAGTTATTTTATTATAGTCTCTTCATCGTAGGTATTTTAAAGTGTTTTATGCGAGTCATATTAATAGCTTAAAAAGCAATACTGTTAAATGTAATAAATGCATATAAGAAATCAATGTTACATTTTTTTATAATTTGAAATTAATTTACAAATAACTAGGTTTTAATTTGTATCATTATTTGTTATATGAATAATATATCTGAGTATTTTAAATGAATACTTTCGTTTCTCCATTAACGGAAATTTATGGTAATGGACTGTAGTTAACTTTAAATTAAATATACTGCAATTATCACAATTTTGTAAAATAATTTTAAATAAATTTTTTGTTAAAGATGATAAAATACACGTTTCATAATGAAATCTCGATGATTTTTTCGTTACCATATCACAAATGCATGATTATTTTGAAAAGACGCAGTGTACATAATTTATATGTTCACGTTTTTAAAATCAGTGAAACAAAAATTCTTTTAAACATTATGACTTCAAATCCTCTAAAAAAAGAAGAAAATGACCTTATAACCATTATATGAAACTAATATTCTTCGAACAGGAAAATTTATTGATAGCGTTTATGGCTTTAAGCTACATCATATACACATTTACATATTCTCATTTCATGTAAATCTATATATATATATATATATATATATATATATATATATATATATATTTCTATTTTTTATATGAGAAAGAAGAAATATCCTCTCAAGCATCAATGGGAGAGTTAAACATTTCATACAAATGAAAGAAGTTTTTAATGTGCATTTTTAAATTACATTTTAAATACGTTCTCAGATAAGCACATGCAGCGCATATCATTCTCTTGATTTATATACTCCTATTTTTGCACTTATAGAAGTTAGTTCATTTTAACTATTCGACTTCCATTGTTGTGTAAAAGAAAAGAATGACTTCTTAGGAGTCTGTGGGGAAAAATGGTGAGTGGTTTTCAATGTAACAGCCATGATCAATACAAAATGTTTTAAATCCTTCTTACGAAGTTTAAGAAACATTGTTGTATATTGTCTTGGCAGAAGACAGGGAATTTTTCCATATTTTTAATAGTTTTAAAGTTTATGCAGGGGCTCAGAACTTTATGCCGTACCCACAATTTTATAAAACCAAATTATTAAATAGGCAATAGGTAAATGCATTTTGATTTTTAACTTGAATCGAATATGGGAAATTTTTGTTTTCATACTAATTTGGATAAATTTTAGCCATTTTACTTCCTAAAAATGTATATTTTTATAAAAAAAATAATCTGCTCAATTTTTGCATATTATAATATTTATTTACTGTTCAATTGTGGTAAAAAGATTACTTGGTTGCTACACATTTCGTTCAAAACACAATCAAACATCGCGGTACAAAGAATCAAAATATGAATACCAAGAAGAACTCAGAATGACATTTATTTGATTGATATATAGTTTTTAAAATGACAATGTCATGAATTACAATGAATAACATTTTCAGAAAGTTAGAAGCATAGATCCTAAGAAATTAGTTTCTATAACAAAAACATCTGGTAACAGCAATAATATTTATCTATTATGTTATAAAAGTTTGTTATTTATTTTTTGGCATTGATTGAAATTGACATTTAATGGTAAGTTCGGGTACAACTGCCCAAGCATTAAACGTATTTCCATAGTTCACAGATAGTAGTGATTGGTGTTGAGTCACATTTCAGTCACTCGACAACCGTTTGAGCATTCCTTATTATAATATATCTAAGGATTGTACTGACTAGAGGACAAGAACCGAATACTTTCTGTTCAACGAAGATGGAAACTATATTAGCAATATATGATTGTGCAATCCTGTTAAAAAGTAACGTTTCATTGACCTCTAAAGATTTATAGGGCTATAGGCGTTAACATTACAGAAATGCGATTACAGCTATTCAAAGTGAAGCTACCGCCAACAAAAGAAGATCAGTATGTCAATCCAATATGTTAGTCAACTTATACCTACTAAATTATAGTTTAATATGATGATGCCAAATGCACTCTCGCAATAAGCTAGAATGCATATGGTCATCAATATGTTTTAGATAATCAGAATCAATATTATTCTATCATTAAATTACACTGTTCTTTCATTCAAGTTCATTGTTGATAACAACAAAAAATGAAGATATTGCTGTCTATACAATATCGCCTCAAGGCTAACAGAAGCCATTAAAGGTGAGTTGATGGTCAATACTGTTTCCAGCGTCGTCAAAATGATCGAATATTATTTTCTTGCAAACGACTCAATATTCAAGGCTCATGACGTGGCTTTACGATCCGTCAAGATCATGAACTTACAGTGTCTGTTTTCTAAATTAATTATGTTAACATGTCACTGAGGTATATCACAGTGTTTTTTATATTAAACCTATGTATGTTCATTCCTTATTCCACAGACAATATTGACTTATATTTTCAGAGCACTCGAAAAATCGCTCAAAGTTTTACTAAGATTACAAAAACATTTTCTCTTAAAAGTAAATAACAAATTATTTTCAGCTCTTAAAAAGAAAATATAGGTTATAAATTAATTTAAAGCATTCTATAATGGTTCACCTAATATATGAATAGAAAGTGGCATTTGAATTCGTTAATGAATTCTTTTTGCAGCTGGAAATTAATCTTTTGCTAAAGGTTAATGTGTTAATAGCTGAATTTTTTTTATTAATCATGAATGTTTACATAAATGCAAAAAGATAAGCTATACCATTAAAATTTAGAGTATGTGGTTGTTAGAAGTAATATTCAACTTTATTTTAATTACAGTCTTTCTTTTTTAACTTCTTTTAGATTTTATTAAGTGTTCCTTTTCCAAATTTAGGAGAGTTATAGAGTTATTAAAAATGCGGGAGTAGAAGTATTGGGAATAAAAATTTTTTTCACAATTTTGCTTCTTACAAGCACGATATGAAGATAAATTCATTAATTAGAAAACAAAACCATAACCGATAATGTGAAGTAAAAATGATTATTTCAACATATATTTTACAACTTTTGTAAAAGCGTTTTTCATTAACTGCATTGAATGCTCAACAGTAGAACTCATTGATTGATTGTTCTACTACCGCATATTAACAAATGTTTGTAGGCGTTGCTAGTATTTTTTTATCCAATGTAGCTTAATTTTAATATATATATTTTAAATATTTTCAATTCAATAGATATCATCATCAAAATGGTGATAGTACAGTCAAGATTAACTTTAAATTTATTGTAACTACAGACATTCTGATATGATAAATTAAATAGAGTGTAATCACTTTTATAGCAATTCAAAACATTGCTTTAATAGAATTTAAGTTCATTTTGAAAGTTTGACTTCATTCAAACTTTGAATCTTAATTAGGAATAATTATTTATAGAATGTTAATAGCGAGTACAAGCTTCACCAAACAATTTTATATAACTTACTCCAAAAAGGTAAAGTAAACTTATGTGTCATCTTCAGTGATCTCCAGTACAATTTATAATAAAATCGCGTATTGTTCTAAAGTTGGAACTATATATAAGTATGCTAATAAAATTAGACTACAATCTAAAAAGTTTCGAAAAAATTGTATGTTTAGAATTTTAATAATTTAATTACGGTTAACATAAATCAATTCGTATGAATAATTTTTTTACTAAAGATGCATTTTTATTTACTATAGCTAAGTTAACCACGCAGAATGAGATTAAAATTTTCCTTTTTTACAAAGAATTTCATTCAAATATCACAATAGAAATCTTACTTATTAATGAAATTTTCTTAATCATCTGTAAACATTTCTGTAGAATCTTAGCTGAAAGCTTTGCGTCTCAATCTATTTATCACTATTTTATAGGTCAATATTAATTGGCTCATAACAATGCTTATTGAACAGACCACTATCTTTAAGAAATATATTGCAGTATGTTTTACATTTGTTCTCAATCATACATATTAAAAAACTGATTTTTTTCCTATATTTGAGTAACAATAAATGTATTTATAATAGCTAAAACAGGGGATCAATAAAAGTATTTTTTACCAGGATGGCTATTGGAAACAGATTCACATTTAACTTTTTGAAATTTAGAAGCGTTTTACTTCACATTTATCTGTTTGAAGAGAGTTTATCATTGGTCAAACTTTTGAAGCAAGATTCGAGAATGATTTATAATATCCATATGAATAGAAATTATAATTAGATGTTTCTTCATTAAAAGATAAAATATCTAGATTTTTAACAGTTCTTAAGCAAATTAGTTTATTCCATATATGAAACTAATAAATAGTAAAATGCCAAAGAAAATAAAAAAATAATTATTAAACAAAATCAAAGCTGTTAAAAGACAGAAAGTTTATAGATGTCTTCTAAAAGCGTACTACTAACAATCAATATCAAAATGGACAATTAGCAAAATGAATAAATTACAAATAACATTTAAAAATTAGTGAAAACAATATGTTTAAGCAAATATATCGTTTTTTTTCTACTTTTTTAATAAAAAAAGATTAGTAATGACAGACATCTGTTCTCATTTTCAATAAAAATTATTTGACTTTGTCAAAAAATAAAGTGACTTGTTGCAGAGGTAAGGAATTTAAAAGTTAAATTACATTCATATGAAAAAAAAATTTATTTTTTGGTTTGAGTTAAAAATTCATTTAGTTAATTATCGAAAAAGAAATAATTATAAGCTATATATGCTTTTGAAGTTTCGCATTTGCAATGGCTATAAATTAAACATACTATATTTTAAAAACTGCAACTTAAAAAATTCCTAGTATATTTGGTAATATTATAGTTTTCTTTTGTTTATAATATTCAAAAGAAAACTATAGTATTTCGTCAAATATAAATCATTCCAAATGAATATTAAATCACCTTTGAATGCATAAATCAAAATTTAACGAGATATTTAACGATTGTTTGCAGAACATACTCCTAATATCTCGGGGATATACTCAGAAAGCTCCTGTCAATTCCTTCATTAAAACATCATCTGTCAACCTAAGCTATCCCAAGTTGATAACCTAAAATATTATTCAAATGTGTCTATATTAGAATATATTCTAAGTATTCCAAGTTGATATGTCTACCTACATTAGGCACGTTTTTAAGTCAGTTATACAAAAATTGAAATAAATACGCAACAAAACCTGTTGGATTAAAAACATATAAATGAACAAATCACAGACTCTGGAACAGAAATATCATTTTTTTTCAAATTTTGAATATGTTACACCATTTGAATCTAAAAATGAATTACACAGTTTTTTAAGCAAGGTTTTTATCTATTGTATGTGAATAATTAATTTGATCATTCAAATCATATAATTGGAAAATATACTAAATTACAGGAAACTGTTTAGAAGCTAAAACTCATGCCTAAAGTTTTCATTATTTTAACAAGACTTAACTTATTAAATTATTTGTATATTTATGTTATACATTTATTTATGTTAATGTTTTCTTTGTTAAATATTTTCGGCATATAACATTAAATAATTTATCAGAAAATTAAGTAGCATTATGAAAAAGAGTTCAAAAAATTGGCTCCAAGTCATAATTTAATCCTACATTAAATAACAAATGTATTCCTACAGTCCATTCTTATTACAATAGACATTTTATGAAATAATCAAGTGTTGCACATTTAACAAGTTACAATGAAATTTTTGAAATACGCGCAGACGAGAATTTAAAAAAATAAAATTAACGGTTTAATTTTAAAATACAAAGTATTTTAACACAGAAGACGATTTTTTAATGATTTACTTCAACTTGTTTAGCGTAGAATAAATTTTAAACAGAAGAGAAAATGGAGTTGACGCGAGAACATTTTCGCGCTATGATTTTCTATGATTTTAAAGCAGGATTAAATCAAGAAGAATGCGTTCAACGGTTGCAATTAGCATTTGGTGATGTATCTCCAGCTCGTGCTACTGTATTCAGATGGTTTAGAGAATTTAGAAGAGGTCGCAATTTTCTTTAGGATGAAGAACACACCGGAAGGCCAACTTCGGCAGTAATCCCGGATATTGTGTCTGCCATACGAAAAATGTTAATGGATGATAATCGCTGTACCTATCAAATGATACAGAAGGAACTTAACATTGGATCCGCAGCCATACACAAAATCATTCATGAAGAATTACATATGAAAAAAGTAGTTTGCCGTTGTGTTCCCCATAATCTAACTGAGCACCAAAAACAGGAGCGTATCAGAATCAGTAAAGAAACTCTTAAATTGCTAAATGATGGTGGCCACCACATCGTTTCTAAATTTGTAACAGGTGATGAAATGTCCATGTCGTTTTTTGACGTTTCAACGGGTCAAAAAGGAAAGTATGGGTCTTTGAAGATGATCCCACGCCGATAATAGTGAAAAAACAACGTGCACCGAAAAATGTGATGTATGTCGTTTTCTTCAGAAGTACGGGATTGGTCAAAGCCATCAAGTTTGAAGGACAGAAGACAGTAACAGAAAACTGGTATACCACTAAATGTCTTAAAGAAATTCTACAAGAGCTAAATATTAGGGGAATAATGCTTCACCATGACAATGCATCTTCACATACAGCCGGTTTAACAGTTGAGTTTCTTAAACAAAAATTAATTAAAGTGATCGAACATCCGCCGTATTCACCTCATCTAGCTATGTGCGACTTTTGGTTATTCTTTAATCTAAAAAAGAACTTACGTGGACGTCGTTTTCATTCAGAAGAAGAGATTGATGTTGCTATAAATGCACTTTTTTCATTTATTCCAAGAAATGATTGGCTTGAGGCATTTAATCTGTGGAAAATTCATCTACAAAAGTGCATTGAAGCTGGAGGAGACTACTTTGAACACACCTAAAATTTTGTAAGTATAACTTTAAAAACCTAGTTGTATCTCAAAACTTTCAGAGTTTACCTCGTATTAGATCTATAAATTTCTAGAATGGAATCACTTGAATCATTTAATATTTCATGCATTCTAGCTCTCCAACAATGTTTTCTATATAAATGACCTAACAATAATAAGGTAACAAGAAAAAATAGCAGTCATGAATGTTATATTAAAAAATAGATTTGTAATTGAGATATTTTAGTTTCATTACAAATTTAATTCTTTGCCATAACATCAACAAAGGTTATTTAGCGCTGATTTTTTATAGTTTAGTAAAGTCGTATAGATATTTTAATACATTTATTATGCCAAAGATGTTACTCCCTTTATTTTACGATCTGAGACATTTATCTCTGTTGATGTTACTTATGACGCTTAGCGAAGCCAAACCCATCCATCAGAGACTAGGCAAACGAATTCAGAAAGAGGATCTTCCATTTTTGAAGAGAGCACCCTCATATGAAGTTGGAAGCATAACTTTGGCCCGCAGATGGCGCTGCCATCTAGGAATCCAATTAGAGATTAAAGCCAGAGAAGACCCATAACCTTGCTCCAACCACCCCCAAAGATATTAATTTGGAATGGAAATATGGAGAACATTACGACCCGATACATTTTACATGCCCAAATCACCATAAGTAAACACGACTGATCTTCCGCTAAGCTGGGATTCGAACTCACTACATTCATGTAACAAGGACGACTCCCTAACCAACTAAGCCGCCGAGGCACTCAATTATCTCTAATGTATGTATTTTAATGTATTTATGTTATTATACATTTCTAATATGTTATTTACGAATTTTTTTCATTTTATTTAGAGTTGTGAGAGTAAATTTCAGTAGATGAAATGTTACAGACATGTACAATGATTATTAACTGTTTGTGTTAGAGTAAGTATATATCTTCATTTATTAGAAAATTCACATGAAATTGCATAAAATTAATAGGCGTCAAAACAATATAGTTTTAAAATTTTAACTTTTTAACAACATGTTTCCCTTGTCAACTCAATTTTACTTTAATATCTTTTTTTTGAATAAATTTTTAAAAAATTCGCTTTTTAAATCTCATAATTGAGGATTAAATTTTGTCAATAATGAAACATTTGTTTCTTATTTTTCTTTGTCTATAGAATATTTGAAACTGGTGAAAAATTATGCAGATTACTTGTATGCAGATAATATATTTTATCTTGGAAGAAATAACTTTAAATGAAATTTTTCTGAAACATTAATTTTTTTTAACCAAAATAAAAATTGAGACTTAATTTTTAATGAATGGAGAACAATTCGAAATTGTATCCATGATTTTTAAATTATAATAAATACTAAAATATTACTTTTACTGAAAGATACTAATTTTGAACTCTCCTTTAATCACGAAATTTTTTTCTAAATTTTTGATGAAATAATTTGCCAAAAGATAGATGTTTCATGTAAGTAAATGCAAGATATATATTTCATATAAAACATTTTATAATGATTTTTTAATCTCTCAAATGTTATTGAGGTATTTTATTTTATTCATATAAAAATACAAATTTTAAAATTTACATTTTAATTCTAACAAAGCTTTTGTCTCTTAATAAGATATACAAACCTTTAAAACATAATTTACATAATTTATATACTTCTGACTTTATGTATGTAATGTGAAATGAAAAAAATTAAATTTGCAAATAATTGTGCGCATTATTTACAATGATTATTTAATATGTTTAATTAAATTACAATAATTTCAAATGATTACAAAAAATAATAATTACGGCATATAAAAAATATGTCAATTTTTAGTCTTACACGAGAACTTTTGATATTATGTTTTTCGCATTTATTCTCTGCGGAATAAAAAAACCATCTAATTCTAAAACACATTGTCTTAATGTATCTTTCCATCAGGAAATATTCCTAGTTTTAAAATTCATGGATGAATTATTCTAAAACAAATTCTGTTTTGTATCAGAAGGAGAAAAATATTTTCCGGCTTATCTAAAGGCTGTTTTTAAGTCTCTATATTGTACCCGTCTGCATGCCGTAAGCCAGCGTTTATTCAAAGAATAACCCGAATCGATTCTTGAAAAGAGGAGAGATTTTCTTCAAGAATCTCCCTGACTGTTTGATATTTCAAACTTTATTTTTATATTACCGTAGAGACGAGGTCAATTTAAATACGAAAATAATACCGAGGAAAAGCGTATTATTTACACAGCAAATTTAAACTGGGCAAACAATAGACATGGAATTTTTTACAATGTAAATAAAAATACATGTATAGTTTATTTGCAAGAATGTTAATTAAAGTATTAATGACGGAATGAATAAAAATTACAAATAAATTAAATAAAGGAAAAAAATAAATTAAAATAAATTAAATAAAGGAAATTAAAATAGTTTACCAGTAATTAAATATTTCATTATGACCATTTCCAAAACATTTATATAATATTCAGTATTATTAATAGTCAGTATAAAACTAAATTTCTTTTCTGTGTTTACTATAAAGCTAATTGTTTCGATATTATAGCTTTTCTGGAAATAGTTTCATTAAATATGACAACAAATTTACGGAATTCAGAAAAGAAAATTTTATGGAGATGTTGAATCTTGACACTTTAAATCAATGACCGATGTCGAGCACTTATCTATTGTCTAATTTAATTCATACAAGGGGAATGCTTTTGAGGGTTTTACTGTTTACCCTCTTGCAATATATAAATCTACTTCGTTATATTTGAAAAGGTGTCTTTCCATAAAGCCCGTAAAGACACATGAAAATTTTAAAACGATTCGGTAACACTTCCATAATGTTTGGTTCTTATATTCACGAAAAGGTTCAATATAATCTCAAAACGAAATGTTATTACATTTTAAGCAACTGAGTGCATAGGCTGATTTGCAAAAACGAAATTTTGAGGAACTTTCTCAAACACATTTTCTTATATCGTGTTTATCAACTAACGAAGCCTATTTACCACCTCTTACTATATTATTTTTTCGAATTTATTCTTTCTTTAAAAAATGCATATTTTCCAAAATGTGAAGGGAAAATAAGAAATTGGTAATACTTTATATGTTGAAGATTTGTATTTCTAAAAAAAATGGTTAATTTATTTTTCAACTTGAAATATTACCAAAAAATTGATAAAAAGTGAAATAATTACAAAACAAGGTTGATCAAAAATATTATGATAAAAAAGTTGCTCTCATTACCTTGGATGCTTATTTTGTAAATAAAAACTGTGATAGATATAATTACTTAGATTATGGCTTTCAATCCAAGCTTTTTAATTTGAGACAAAATAATAGGGCTTTAATTAATTTTGGTTAGTTAATTTAGACAGCTACATAGAAAACTCTTTAACCTAACTTTAGACTTGAATATCAAACATTATCAACTGTTTATGTGCAGTCATAGTGCAAATAAATTTATAAATGCATTAGAGTAAATTTCTCTTATAGGATCAAAATCATTTACAATAGAATAATAGAAAATATTAAAAAAGTTATTCATAAAATTAACAAGTTAAATATTACACATAATTTATTACCTATATTGTCTAATAATCTCACTTTAACAACTAATAGCAAATAAATTAAATAGGTGTTTCAGTTTATTATATATAAAATAAGTTTATATTTTGCTCATTCATTATGCTTGATCAACCTCTGTTTATAATTAAGATCCTACATTTCAAAGAAATAATGTTATACTATGGTTATTTTTATGAAAATTTCTGAAAAATCTAGAAATAATTTTGAATATTAATGATAGAAAATTCTTGCATTAAAGAAATAGAATAAAATTATTGAAGACAATTCAATAATTTTATTTTTTTTTTTTAATTTAAGAATTTATGCACGTTTTGTTTTGTACGTGCTTACTTTGTCCGATATTATTTTAATTTTATGTCAATTGAAGGTGTATATATATTTATTTCAAAGCAGAAAGTATTTTTTACCAAGTAGTGGTTGTCTATTTTGTTCAGAAATGGTTTAAAGTCTACATCACTTAATTGTGCTTCTAATAAAACACTCTCTCTTGGGGGGTTGATTTGACCCTTCCACTTTGTGAAACAAGCTGTTTAATTATGTTTCATTGATTCAGACTAATTCCCTTTAATTAGAAAGATGAATTGGTTGATTCAACTCATTCGATTCGAAGTTTTTCAAAAAAATGTTACAAGAAAATATTGAGTGATACATAAGAATTATAGAATAGTTCCCAACTGATTTCAAAGGGATTCGAGACATACGCTCGTTCAAATAGGCCATTGTTATTATTTTAGAGTGATAAAGAAACCTTTTCCAATTAAGAATCGGTAATATCGATACATCCTATTCAAAATAAAAAATTGTTGAGAAACATTTGTAAAACTCTGATTTTTTAACGGAATCAAAAATCATGGTTATGCAAGACAATTTAAACTGATTCGAGTCACGAGCACATAGGCTCAAGCAGTTCAACGACTATCAAATAGTTTGGAACATTTAACAACCATTTCTGGTGGTGATCAGGTGGACTCATTTTGTTCGATTCAAAACCAAAAATCTGTAGGGTTGCATTTTGAAAGGTTTCGTGAACGACGAAACCATGGTTCGTTGGTTCAAGCCATTCACCCATTGATAATAGAAAGGAAAAAGAAACAAAAGAAAACAACAACTTCGTGGTTAGATTTCAATCAGGAATGATGATTTAAAATTTTCACTATGTTTCTTTATTCCTAATACTAAATAAATTCAAATGAGTAAAATTAAAGCAATTTTCATTTTCTTTACTATTTTAAAAAAAGCTAGGATCTATTCCAATGTAATATTTTTACAGCAATATTACATTCTCCAAATAAAGACCATGCAAAAAATCAGTACATACGATCTAGAAGTTATATTGGATAATGACAGATTTTGAAAAATTACGGAAAAAAGCATAGCAAAATAAATTATAATACTAATTAAAATGTTAAAAAAATAGCCAATTTTGGTTAACAATTACTTTTTAAAAAACACTATGTATATTTTCTTTCTCAAAATAGGCACAGAAATTGTTTTAAAATCAAGAAAAACTTAGCTTTATATTTTTTTCTTGCTTCAATCATTTAACAAATTTTGATAATTATGATAAGATATCTATATCATAAACGCAATTATATTTTAAATCTAAAATTGAGATATTGCCAGCCATTCGATGGCTTTGAGAAATATGTCATTATATCTATAAAATATACATATGATATGTCCTAATAAACTAAATTATAAACAAAATATTCTAAGAAATAAATTGTACATAGAATTCAATTTTGACGATCGACTTTGGTAACTTATGTTCGAAATTTTATGATTTATGATGTATTTAGTAGGATTTGTTTTTTATTTGTTTTAGTAGGCTCTAAAAGTAATGAAAATAATATTATTTATTGACTATTTCGTGTCCGTGTTTTATACATTTAAATAATTTTCGGAATGATTTTCTGAATGCTTACAATTTACCATTTATTGAATTTAGTGTGACATGCTTCACATTTATTTTTATGTTTAATGCGCTGTTTAGATTGACGGATTTAGGTCATATACACTTCGTAATGTAGACATAGTTAAATATTTAATTTAGTCGTATTTGTCAGCTAGATATTTAAAAATATTTTTTCTTAAAACTTGAGAAGTATTTATAACTAATGACTGTTTCTTAAAAAGAAACGTATGTACAAAAATTGCATAGTAAAATTGGTATTCTGTATTAATTTAATATACCATTAAACAAAACTAATTTAATTTAGTTCAAATAAATATTTCCATTCGCAATGAATGGAATTATAAGATTTGAAATAGAAATTTTCACAAAAATCCAAAGTTTTTCATTTATTTTTGTACAGATTTGTATATAAATTTGAATTGTTTTTATGAAACATCAATCGAAATATAATTCATCATTATCATTTATCATTTTAAAATTATTCTATTCAGTTCAGAGTGAGTTTTTCAATAATTAAGAACTTAAAATTTAGCTTTTCTATAAAAGTTATAATTTTATGAATAAATTCCTGTTTATGTCATTCAAAGCAATTTAAAAATTCTAATAATCACAAATAAAAAATGTGCATTTTATCATAATATATTTTTATTTTTGAGATTACAGATTAAAATGTTCTTTTTTACATAAAAAAATATTGTTTTAGCCAGTATACTTTAATTTAATTTGTTAATTATATGAGTATTTGTTAATTATAAAGTATTATCAAAGCACGAAGAGAAATTTTAAGGAAATATATTTTTGTGTTAAATTATGTAAAATTAAATGTCTATTGCATTAAAATATAATAAATATTTCTTTTCGAGAAATGAAGGAATTTTACTGTTAAAAAAAAGATCAAAATAAAATATACAGAGTAAATCCTAATCATTTCTAATGTTCATCTATAGAATCAATGAGAGCCTATTATTGACGGATATGAAATTTGCGAATGCAATAAGATAAGGTGACAAAATTAGTTCTTAGATTTAAGAAATAATATAAAGTTAGTCCTCAACAAGAAATAAACTACTACATAAAACACATTAAATAATTGTCAACAATTATTTTTGAATAACTTTTCAATGTATTTCTTAAAAGTTAGTTTGTTCTAAAATCATTTTACTGAGTTTAAGCGTTAAAGCCTTATTATAAAATAATATCCATTCCATTACTAAAGAAATGACGGAATAGAAATGGATAAAAGAGTTATATCTTTTTTTAAAAAAAATCATTTTTAATGTTTTTACATAATTTCTAATGAATCAAATCACCATTTCTTCTTTAAGTAACGAAACCATGCGCTTAAAAATTAATCATGTTCTTATTTCACCAGTAACTTTTGTATTTCATTGATTACATTTTCAACATAGCTTACAAGAATTTTATAACAATTAAAAAAAGCTAAAAATATTAAAAATGCTTAACTAAAATGTAGAAAGATTTTTGCATACTTGATATAAAAAGTGCCAAGTGATATGAATTATAATTCACACAGCGCCGTTAGAAATTTAATTATTAAGAACACATCCCATAGTTCATTTTTCTAAGTTAATACATCAAACCATGTACTACATGATAAGAGTTAATGCAATAAATATTTTTGACAATCATTTTTATTAATTATAATATAAGAAAAACTTCAAAGAATACAGAACGAGGAAATTGACAAAAATTGCAAATTGCGTTCTTTTATTCTGTATGTTCCACATTTTTTAAAAATTTAACATTAAAAAAGCAAATATTTAAAATTTAACCAAGAAATTAAAAATGTAATACGGATAAAAGAAAAAACAATTTTATGCGATAAAAAAATAGAAATAGCCGGTCAAAAATCTAAGGGTGTACATAAATTTTGCAGTTACATTTAAATTTGCTTTCTGAGAAATATTCAAATTAATTAAGAATTATCTGCATTAAAATAATTTAATGTAAATCAAATTTACAGATTTCTTTGTAAAAGAACAACATCGAAAATGTTAAAGGAAAATTTTTAAACTTATAATGCATAACGAATAATTTTATAAATAAAGTTATTCATCAAAAACATTATCATCAGTAAAATTAGGTTTTTTGTAGAGGAATAACTATATATATTTATTCATCTACAAAACACCTACTTTTAATTCTTTTATCTGTTTCAATACGTTTGGAATAATTAATTACGGCACTTATTTTAAAGTATTGTCTTTTACAGGAAGTTAATGTTTCATAAATTAAATTACCTATAGTTTCAGTATCGAGGTTTATAAAGCATTTATCTCAGTCACATACACTCGCTCCAAAAGTTTATTGTATATTAATTTCTAAGAAATATATATTAAATCTGTGAAATAGTTCTAACTTAGTAGATGATTTTTGTAAGGAGTATCAGTATCTTACAAAATTATGTTGATATTTTAAAATAGCTAGTATATTCCATATTTAAATAAGACAATAAATTTATAAGTTATATAAGAAATTAATTTAATGTCAACTACTTTAATAACCTAATTATAAACTTTATTTCAGTTGTATTTTAAAAACTGTACATTCACAATGTGTGTTAGAGAGTTTTTAAGAGAGTTTAAAATACTTTACGCTTAATTTGTTACAAAAAATAATAATTCTTTAAGTGTTAAGGTATCAGAAATTTATAACGAAATACCATTATATTCAAGATTTTCAAAATGATAAATTTAATACTTGAATCCTATTTTCATAGAAGTTCGTTACAATATATTTTGTCATTATAAATATATTCTAAATTAATAAAATGTTCTCACATTTAACAAATTTAAAAATTCTTCCTGAATATAATTTAGAAAATTTAAATTTATTGTAACGAAAATTCTAATTTTTAAAGAAAATTCAACAGGTGTCACAGCCAAAATTAAATTATTCGTAAATTTTCAATGAAATAAAAAAGTAATTAAATCGCCATATATCCGCCAAATCGAGAGATGAACTGGGGGGAGGGGAAAGATAAGTTTGCCGACTTACCTGGCGGAAAAAAGGCGAGAACGGTTAAAAGAGCGAACGTCACAAGCATTCCTTTGAGAAGTCGAGGATATCCATACGGCCGCATTGTGAGGAAACAACTGTTCGAATAGCTTTGCGTCCCACAACACGAAAGCGGGACCACATCGCCCCGCTGCTGATACTGGCGCCACCCCGCCAAACAGTGACGTCACGTAACACAGAAAACCCTATCAAACATTAAACACTAAGAGGAGAATTGAATTTTGGAGATTGCTTCCACATAACACTTTTCCTCCATATTACTTTTTTCCCCCTTATCCAAAGAGTGATTGAATTGGAGTGTCTTCAAAAATTGGACGGCATCTTAAGTTTCAGCGAGTTAAAGTGCCTTGAGGAAATTTTAAGCTTTTGTTTTCGTCTCGATGAGTTTCGTTTTAAGAATTAATAAATGTTATTTTGCTTAACGATAAACAGTTCTAATGAGGGTACAATAAACATTTGCTTTAGCTTAATTTTGAGCAAAAAGCCATATTCGATCGCCGGTCTCTTGGCTAGGAATATTAAAAACGATTTAAAGAGGCTGTATAAATGCAAATTAAGCTGATTTTTCTTCGAAATTAAGAACAATTTGGTATGCTTTAAAGCATGAGAATATTTAATCGTATTCATTTGAATACTTATAGCTCGAAGTATGAAATGATGCAGTATAAGTAAATATGGTTGTAATGATTATAATGTTTCAATTAATAATCTATTATATTTAATATTTCAAATTAATTTCGAGTCAATTAAAATTTGTAAAAGTATCGATTACAATAATTTTGAAACTATACTTCTATGCCGATTTTATCCTTTTATCATTAAACATTAAAACATTCGAAATTGATTTAATTTCAACTATTGCATTGAAAACTATAAGTTTCCCAGTTTTAAAAATATTTTGTTACAGTTTTTATTGGAAAATTATAAGAAGTAAATTCAATACCAAAAGTTAATAGTTGAGGTGGTGAGACTGTACTGTAAATAAATGTACTTTGTGACTTAAAAATATTGCAAAATTTAAATCATTGAGAGAGAAAGAAAAGTCATATTTCATAAAACCATTTATTTATAAACAAGTAGATTTTTGATTTATATTTATTACTGGATTAGTTAACGCATTAAATATTGGGTGTCAACTGAATCATTCGATTGTGGCTCAAAATTATACATTGTCTATGTTTAGCGGATTTTCAGTAGACAGAAAAAGGCTACGGAAATATGTGACAAACATCAAATTTTTTAATGCTAACTCAAAATTAATATACATTCTATATAACAAAACAAGTAAATATTTTGATTATAGATAATATTCATTGTAACCTACATCAATAATTATAAAATATTATGAGTTATTTAAGCTGAATCCATCGGTTTACCACATTTAAAACTATTTTTATTAATTCTTGTATCATATAAACATTTTATATAATAATTGAATTATTTTTTTAAATAGTTTAAAAAAACCCTTATCATTATTGCATAACCTGTTACATTGACATAAATTTATTAACATACTTTACATACGTAAAATATATATAGAACTGGTGTTAAAATATTTCTTTACGCCGCAATAGTCTCAAAAGAAACATGGTATATGTAAAAATGGTATTCTCCATATTTTATGAATTTATTTAGGAAGATTAGGAAAACAAATTAATATTTCAAAATTCGAATCAATGTGGCTCTTTTTTGAGAATATTAATAATCCTGTAAAATGGATTGATATTTTTTATGTAAACTTTAAAAATAATGACATTATTAATATTTGGAAAATAGGCTTTTTAAAGTCATTTTACGGTATATTTTTACTACGGTGTTATTAATATAACTTAAGTAAATATTTAAGCAAAAATTCATAATTATGGGAATAGACATATTCGAAATGTTATCAAGATATCTGACAAGATGCGACAGCATATAACTTCTATATGGCATATTAGTCGCATTTAATTTTTTCAAAATATGCTGCTATAATTATGCATATTATTTTTGTATTCTAAAAACCAATACAAGGACTTTTGTGAATGGTTATATTGAATAAAAGAAAATAATTCTTATTAAAATTGTAAAATATCATTAAGAAAATGGCAAACAAAATTAAAATGCATATAATGAAAAGACATAACTTTTAACTGTGTTTAATGAAGTTACTTTGAATAAATTTTCTTTCCGTATTTGACTTTTATTTCTAAACTTCAAAATAGTTACATAATATGATTAAATTCTGTCTGTGCTACTAATTTTTATTTTTAGCTCAATTTCTATATTCTATTTTTAAGAATATTTTATAATAATTTTAGAATCATTTATCTTTACATTAGTAAATAAAAATTCAAATTTTAGAGAATACCAGCATATGTTTCAACTTGCCTAAGGTCACCACTATTTTAAGTCGTTAATCATTGAACTGAAGACAAATATAAGTGAATTAGTTTCCATTTCAGACCATTATTTTTGTATTACTTTCATCATTGGATACCAATTAATGTATACGTCTCAAATAAAAATTATGAGGTATATATATATATATATATATATATATATATTCCATAAATTCGTAAGAAAATTTTACTGTTTGTTTGCCTAAAATGCTATTGTTCATAAATAGGTTGTTTTGCTTAAAATATAATTCTAATAAGTTGAATTTGACATTTAAACAAACTGAATTCTGTGATTTACTTCAAACCGTTGAATATCAAAACTGAAATTAAATGACTCCAATTTATAATTTTTGGAATCACACTTTTGCATATAACATACAACAATCAAATTATTAAATAACACATGCAATACAATAAATGTTTTTTGCATACAATGTTAACAAGTCTTCGATTATTATATTTAAAATTTGAATTTGCAAATATTAACATTCAATAACTTATTTCTTCAGCCAAACTTAATACTTTTGATAAATATTTTGAATATTCTTTTATTCATCTTCAAAAGTTAGTGAAAAAATATGAATAATATTTCTATTACTTAATTAAAATTTGAAATTTAATCCATTGAAGACACAAAACATTATCACGTCTTCTGTTTGATATTATGTCTGCCTTTGTGAGGAAGAACACATACAATTATGTATATAAATCATATGTATGTAAGTGGAATACATGCAAATTAGCTGGAACAGTATGGAACCTTACGTAAGAAATTCGAAGCAACATTCTTGTGATTATATACATGTGTAAGGGAAAGTGTCTAAGTAGTTTAGACAGAAGGCAAATTTTAAGGACTTGTAGATGGAAATGTGAATATTTCCTAAACTAAAAGGAGCCCGATGACTGTTCACATGTTGTCTCTGTGATTACTTAAGTTGAACAATGATGCTTACACCATTAATACATGCTACGGTGTTTCCCTTTCATTCATCATTAAAGACAGCAAGACGTTCAGGCCATACATTTTTAAAACATTGATGGGTGACAGAAAGGGGCTAAGTTGTCTACCAAATGTAATGCAAGTCCAAGTAAAATAGTACTGTAATGCAAGCAAAAAAAGAAACAAGCAAATGATACTGTAATGTCCTGTACTTGTCTATCACTACTCTTGTTTTAGCAAACAAAACAGCGATCAATGTCATGTACTTTCAATTATTTGTGAACCCACAAAACCAAGGACATGTACTACTGGTTTCACTACCATTCGCGAAAAGCACAAGGCCGATGAGAAAATTATAAGATTAAGGAGAGAATAAATTGCTACATGATGTCAATCATTCCATACCATACAAATGACAGTCACGAAATTTAACGAATTTACTTTTTGTGCAAAATTTAATATCTATTATATTTTTTACATAGATCCGCATGAATGTTACAAAAAGAAATTCTGAAGTAATGAAGTTACAATACATTTTTGAAACTCTCAAATTGTAACTTTAAAGAAAATAAATGAACTGTCCTTATGATTTTTTGATATATTTTTGAAAAAGGAACCATAATTTTTAATTATTTATCGAAATTGAGTAATGGTAAACTTTTATATTAAATGTATTTAAATAAATTTAAGCAATTAAATAAAAATAAATTATCCATTTTATGTAAAAATGATTTCAGATAAATACTGATGAATATAAATAAGCAATATTAAAACATATGGGAAAGCAATTAATAAAACTTTTTTCTTAATGATATTTTTAACAAATAGTTAACTAAGTAATAATTAAATATTTATATTTAATAATTGCATAGCTCAAAACCTATCATTGTTGTACGAAAAAATGTAGATATATTCTATAAAAAGCGACAATAGAGCTGGACAAATAAATTTTAGATATAATATGCTTCGAAATATTCTTCGCTCAATATCTAAACACAGAATAGTGTAATACGATAGTCGCATTTCAAGCTACAGTTCCTAATGCACATCTGTTAGACTCAACTTTTTACACGGAATTGACTGATAACCTAGAAAATTTCTGTTTTACAGTGACGAAAAATGTGATATGTTACATAGCAAGATAGAAACATTCGGAACATGGTGACATCAGAAACCTTATAAGAATTCAAATGTCTTGACACTTCTTTATCAATTTTTAGATTTTAGTCACTAAAATTAGTCACATAAAATATCATTAATGGCACAGTCGCCAATCTGTCGTGATAGCCTAGAAACCGTTAATAAAAATTAGTCCAACAGAAATTACTGTAATCTAGTACGATCGAAAGGAATATGCTTTTTCAATTCATAGCAGTAGGCATATTTATGATTTATGTATAGTTCTAATACTTATATTAGAACTATATTTATATTAGATTAATTTTCATTATTCCATAAATATATTTGCTTGCATAATCTAAATACTGCATAAAAATTACTATTTCGAGTTTATGAAGAATTTTGTCTGCTTTGTTAAAATTTACATATAGTTTTCAAAATGACACATACAAAATAATAATGAATATATTAAAAATAATGATTTTTAAGAAATGATTATAAAATTATATTATTTGTTATTGTTAGATGAAAAAATAATGAGTTAAATATTATTATTTTTATTCACTGAATCAATTAAAGCATTTTCAAATATAAAGTAACTATGTGTGTGAGAAGGGAATTATCTATTCTTAAAAATGTAAATATTATCACAATTCAGGCAAATATAATTCTTAAATTTTTTTAAATAATGTTCCTCAATTTATAAAAGGAAAGCTTATTTGAGTATTTTAAAAATTTTTGATAATTATGAAATTTTAATTTTTTAATTCATTATTAAAAGTATTAAAAATTTATGGCCACAAATGTTTGTTTTCCATGTATGGTACAATTATTTAATTACTTAATGTTTGCATTTAATGTATTTATAATACATCGTTTCTATTAGTAAACATTCCCTTAAGGGAGGCAATAAAATGAAATAATTTCATTAAATAAATATTTTTTTAAAAAAGAAGTACGCAGAAAATATTATGCTCCTCTTTAAAAAAAACATATAATTTCATTAAAAGTAAATATTCGTATTTACATTTTCTAATTGATTTCAAAAAAGATTATTAAAGACAGTTCATTTTAAGTTGTTTATTTCTTTCGTTTAAAAGTTTTATTTTTTATTTTTTGATTCGAGTTTCTTGAAATTTTTATTTAAAGGCATAAAATGGATTCGTTTAATCTCAAAGAGTTGTGCTTTAATGATCCTTAGCATGCTTAAAACATTTCAAATAAAAAGAAGCATTGCAAGCGATAATTAATTAACCGTAGGATTTATTTCTATATTGTTTTAATTTAAATGTTTTAATTAATCTCTTTACTGGTTTCACTTTTGTCTTTGTTTTTGTATCAATTTTTGTTTCTTTCATTCTAATAGAAATTTTTTTTCAATCTTTCTTGTTAGAATAATACCTGTAATATACATATATATCCAGATATATTGTTTTCATACGTAATAAAATGCTTATTTTTCTATCAAAATTGCATTTTTTATAAAGTCGAAACAACGTAATATATAGCCACTTTCAATTTTATAACACTTTTAACCCATCAAAAGTAAACCACTCAATTGAGATTATATGCTTTTATTTAAATTAAAATGAGATTTGAGAAAATAATGCTCATGAAAAATATGTCGGTGTAATTGTAAATTCTTATGCTTTACAAGGTGAGACAATTTTCAGAAACTCCAGTGATAAAATTAGCAAGATAATATGATAAGTGATCCAGTCTCCAAAATTAATTGAAATAAATTTAAAACATTGTCAAAATAATATGGAATGGTTAAAAGCAGTTGTACTTTAACATGAATGACATCTTGTATTTAGGTATATAAAGAGATGAGATTGTGTATAAATCATTTTAGATTATAACCATTTAATCTCAAAATGCACAAATAGTAGCGTATAGTTTTACTAGGCGCATGTACCATCAGTACTCAGTCAGCTCAGATTCAGTCAAAATATGCAGTTGTACTCATATGAATCTCCTACTGCAGATTCTGTAGTATACCAATGACTGTCAAAAGCATATTGTACAATATTATCCATTATACAAGGATTATAAAAATATCAGGAAATGAATCAATGAAACGTTTTATTGGTCCGAAATTATACCTTCCTTTTTGTGCCTTGCACGGCGTAATTGTTTTAGAACGCACTCATTGTATTTTAATAAGATGTACGATGCAATGCACAGCTCACCTATGTTTTTTTTCTTCTCAGGTCTGTGTGCAGAATGTTACTTGACACTGATTCGCAGCTGTTCTACAATTTTGCAATAGACATTTATATGTATGTCATTTAATTTACGAGATAAAACTAACTTACGAATTTTAATGCTAAAGATACTGAAAATTATTTCTTCTCGTAATTCATTAGTTTTTTGCATTTGGATATCATACATTTATGTCTTAACTATCAGGTCAAAGAGCTAAGATAGGTATTTACTGAGTACTCTATATAAATAATTGTTATTTTTAACTGTGTGGTTATATATTTGAATGCTACGAATCCATGAATGGTGTTTTTTAATAATCAAACACAATCCATTTTTAAAAACAGAAACAATGTGTTTTCTATTTATAATTTCAAATTTTAAATAATTCATTGAGTATTTAATAATCACAGAATATCCAAAATTTTAATAATTTTCAAGACCAAAAATGTTGATACTATTTGTCCAAGCAAATGTTCTTTGCATACTAAATATAAGTTATTCGGAGACATTAACTGAAATTCTTGATCCCAAACACGATTTAAATACAAATGTTTCTTTTTATCTGTTATGCCTTCAGACTAATGGTCTCTTAAATACGAATCAATAATACACCACCAGGCTTAAATTAGATTAGGGCAGGATCAAAGAAATATGTATATTTTTTTCAAACTAATCCCAATAACTAAGCTCCTAACTGTGCACAAAATTTTAATTATAATCTAGAATTTGCATTATACTAAGCTGATTCAGTGAATTGGAAAGAAAAGGTATTTTAAATGTCGATGTATTGTCATCATTCTTACTACTAACAAACTACTTATCATAATACGCCTAATACATTTTATATTATTGACAAATAAAAAACTCAACGGTTTTGCGTCTTCAAAATAATGAAACCTCTCTTTTATAGCTCATTATGTACCAATACCTTTATATTATCATTCTATCTTATTTAATTTCTTTTCTATACAGTTCACGGATTCATCAGATGCACTGAGGAACTAACTACAATTTTTTAAGATAAGTTTTATAAAGGACTACGTATTTTTAAACTAAAATCCTTGTTTAAGTGAAACTTCAAACCATTAAAAACAATATCCAATTTTTTTTCTCATTCATGACTCAATTCAAACAGATGATTTACCAAATCCAAAAGAAACTATTTAGGGATGTCTTAGATATGCAAGCACTTTCATCCAATTTCCTAGAATTGTGCCTTCAATTCTCCCGAATGAAAATTAGTACTAAAATTTAAGTCCTTACTTATTTACATTTGTACTATACAAATTAACTTAAGAAATTAGTTCGAAAACTCTAAAAGAAATTTATTTTCGAAAAATTGCTAAATCTGAAAGAAAATCTTTAAAAATGTTTCATCAACAATGGGTAATCAAAAACAAGAGAGAATGATAATATAATATATTAAACTGTATAACTCGCTATTAAACAGGGAAGTATGAATACAACCATATAAAAATACTTTAATATCTGAGGGAACCACAGATATTCGAATAAAATATTGTGACAAAAAATATAAAATAAATTTTTCTCACTTAGAAGTTTATCACTCAAAAAAACATGTTTGAACTTCATGATTAAAAGATCTCAATAAGAATGAATTCTTGGAAATGCGAAAAATGTATGATTTTGTAAAATGTTTCGACACGGTCGTTGGTCAGTTTGCTTATGCTCTTGAAAGATACATTTTTATCATAAGTGAGAAATCAATAGGGACATACAGTTTAAATAGGTACTCCAACTGCAAAAAAAAATCTCAAATCTTGAAGTGAGAATTAAAATATACAAAATTTGGGTTGAAAGGGGAAATACTAAACTTATTAGATTTAATAATGACAGAAAATGCAGGAAAATATTTTAGATTATCATTGATAAATTTCTAAACATGATAATAACAATATTTTCAAAGTAAGAAAATATTTATTTCTGATCGTGATTAAAACATATACATACTGAGTGTAAATTGTTTACTGATCATTTTGGAATTAAAATGGAATTCTTTTCATCCTACAATTACTGCGAATAGCTTATAAGTACATAGAATCCTTTTAGTGTATTTTAATATGCAATTTTACTATGCAAATTTTAATGAAGAACAATACCATAATAATTTAAATTTTCCTTCACATCTGACAGAAATACATTTTGCTTTAAAAGGAAATTGTGTGTTTCTAAATTTCTAAATAAGAGCTATCATTAAGGTTAAAGTGTTCTTGTAGAAAGTAACTGGTCAGCGCAAGTTCTTTTGGAGTTGATATAGAGCAGTTAGAAAGTGAAAAGCTCTGAGAACTGTCAAATGATTGCCGAAGAGAGGAAGGATACTCGTTGAGAAAGAAAGAAGGAAAATGATGATAAAAACAAAAGATGAGAACCTGAGGAGAAAAAAATAGGAAATGTTTCGTTTATGTCTCCATCACGATTTTTTTTTTCTTTTTTTCACCCACCAAAATTTCTGTTTTGTGTGTTTGTTTACTTCAGATTTAAGGAGTTTCTTCTCATCCTTTCCAAACATATCGATTGAGTTTATCGCTTGAGGCTAAAACACCCTTGGGAACACCGAAAGAAATTGGGTAAGAAAAAAAGAAAACAAAAGAAAATTCGACTTTTTGTTCTTGATCTTTTAAAGTCTTAAGAAGTTGAAAAAATGATCATCACACACACACATTTTCAATACCGTTTGTGAAATATATATATTTGTTTTACACATTTCATTATCTTCCACTAAAAAAAGAGTACAAGTCTTTAAGAATTGAAAGATTATATAGCCGATTTAAATTAATTTTCAAAATTAAATTATTTTTATTTTGCAAAGATAAGTTGTAACATATAAATTATATAATACAAAAATTTTATTTACTTTGTAAACAAATGAAATTTTGTAAATTTGTATGTTAAAACTATACACGTTTGATTTCAAGAAAACTTTGATTACTCTCAAAAATAATCTGAACAACCAAAATCTCAAAAATTTTCGGTTACTCAGATTAGAGACAAATACAAACATGATAAAAAATAAATAATTAAAAATAAAACATACTGCATCAAGATCTACACTACTTTGTTAAAATTCATTATTGTAATGAATTACAAAATTATAATTATTTTTGAGACAATGATAATTCAATTTAAAACTAACAAACGCTAAGTTTAAAATGAATTTGGCTTAGATATTAAGGATAAGCAATTATTTAATTAGAACAAAAGAAAAAATATAAAAATTCTAGTAATTCAAGGATATAAATAGCAAAAAAATGGGAACCTGGTCGATTTTTATGCAGTTTACTTTGCTTATACCTACAGTATTTACGTGAAGTTTCCAGAAAATTGATATTTTTAGTGACCGTTGTTAAATTTATTGTGTCTAGTAACTAATATTTTTCTCATGACTTCAGTAATGTTTAAAATATTTTGATGTGCGTAAAATAAAACATAAAAGAAAAATCCTGAAAACTCATGCATGAAATGGTGTAATATTATATGTTTTATTAAGATTATTTGAAATTACATGTTTTTATTGTTTTAAAAGATTGTCAATCAAATCCAAATAAAAATGTGAGATATATGTGATATATATATATATATATATATAACTTCAACAAAAACATGTTTTATTTGACGTTTATTTGAAAATTATGTTATCGACTTCCACCTAAAATCATGCGAAACAGAATTTTTAAAATTAACATTAACGATTTTATTTCTTATTTATTTGAAAAATACAATTTCAATTTGTATTTAAATATGGAGTGAAATGAAAAATTTGAAACCAGTATTTTAAATTTTAGCTCACATTTAACAATAAATATCGATTTAACATTATAAATACGGTATTCTTTTGTCAAATATGATAAATGAATCATCATTCACAGTAAAATATTTTATTTGAATTATTTAAATAAAACTGCTATTTTAAGCATTATAATGTTGAATAATGTAGAATATTTATTGGAAAATTTTTTATCACATATTTACTAAAAATCTTATGTCAATAAAAAATTGAAAATGCATTCAAAGAATCTGAACTAAATATAAATTTGGAATGAATTTCATAATAATAATATATATTTTTTTGTAAAAATTGTTGAGAGTGAGAGTTAGAGAGAATATTAGTTTTCCTATTTTTAAAAATAATGGAATCTGTTCTATTTTTTTATATACTGCGTTTTAAGTATTCATTTTAAAGGTATATAGAATACAGAGAAGGAATTAAAATATTCATTTTCCTTTCGTTAAACTACCGTAGTATTATACGTAATGTTAAAATAATGCAGTAGTTTAACAAAAAGTACTCTTTTATTAAAATGCAGAATATTCCGACAAACTACCGTAAAAATATAATTTATATAATTAACTAATACCGAAAAAATATAATCTCGAAAATTAGACGACATGGTTACTTCGGAAATCATTATTACTCTTCGTTAAATAATTTGTTTGTATGGAATCCAACTTAACTATTTCATTTAATGCAATGAAATATGTCATTAATCAATTTTTTACGTAAAGTGTGGTTATTACAAGAAAATAATGTTAAAATATTATTTTTACACTTATAACATATAAATTAAAAATTCTTTTTATCATTGCTCAAGTTACAAAATTGAGTATTTTTCTATTTAAAAAATACGTAAGTAGTTATATATAAACTGTATCATTTAATCCAAACAATCAACTTTAATTTGTAAATAATTTAATATCTCAATAAATTTCCTTTTATGCGTGTTAAAATTCCAGAATCGTAAAGGGCTTAGAAAAATCATTAATGACATTAAATAATATTTATAAGCATTGGTTACATTGATTCATATTAAGGAATTAAGCAGAAGAAAAATATTGTAAAGTCTAAAAAAAATTAAAAGAAAGTTTTTTTTTTTTTTTTGATAACAACTAAATTGACTAATGGATTTATACTCATGGTATTATTTCCTTTCAGTCGTACTTATGAATTTTTCTTAACTTTTATTTAATAAACAAAAATATTAATAAGAAAAATGATATAAAATATCGAAGCTAAAAAGTTGTCGAATATTTATAAAAGTAGGAGAAAATATTCAAGTTTTCAAAGATGAAACTTTCCTTTTTCATAAACTACAAGGCAGTTATGATATATAAATAACTGATAGACTTTAAAAAATTACATATTATTAAAATATGTGTTTTTAAGAAAATACGTGAATAAATCCATTTATCAGTACTAATAAATTAGTCCTAATATTTGCATCCTAAATTGTACCTTGAAATAACTTATGAACTATCTCTCTCTCTCTCTCTCTCTATTTTAGTGATTTAAACAATAACATATAAGCCCTATATTTGTGATATATTATCTAAAAAACGACATTATAGTGTATCTAAATAATAACCATATTGAATATAAATATAGAAAACTTTTAATATTTTTGGATAAAAAACTATATGAGTAAAAATTAAAAAATATGTATAAAAGAAAAGAACTCAAAAATTGATGAAAAAATTTATCTTTTAAATAATCATAATTAAGAATGAAAAACTAATTTATATGTGACAATTTGAATATGCAAAGTTTGTTAAAATATCTTTTAAAAATTTTAAACTTGTTTAAAAATGCAATCAATATCACGAGTTAATATAGCATCTTCCTAGAGCAGCATTTTTCATTCATCATATTTTACATATATATTGGAATTTACATATATATTGGAATACTTCAATGTATTTTAATTATATTTTAAGTCAAATTGTGATTTAATCTCAGAAACATTTTGCAGCTGAGTTACGAAAACTGATTAAGTTTATTACAATTTATTAGAAGATTTCATTTCCTTCAGTGTGGATATTATAAACTAAATACGTACATGTTTTACGAATAAAAGTTTATAATCAGTATAACGTGTTTAGGTAATAGCATTGTAGCAATATTTACAGCCTCTAATTTTATTTTTAATAATCTAAGTTCTTATTTAATTAAAAGTAATCAGAATAATCATTAGAACATAAATTTTATAATTATAAAAATTAAGTTTTAGAATAAAAATAGAAATTACGCAAAACAAATGGAACCCCCTTCAACTATTCTGTTTCATTATACTGATGAAAAAATATTAATTAAATAATGATAAATTTTATTATTAATAATTTAGTTGCTGATAAGCGAACTAAAAATATTTAGACCTTGCTCAAAATTGTAAAATAAATGTATATTTTTGTTAATTTAGAAAACCACACTGGATCATTTTTTATTACTATTCTCTTCTAGGATTATTTTACTAAGTTCAAGATTTTTATTATATTCTCAAAGACAATCAGAACTGTTTCTTAAAATAAGAATAGTAATTACACGAGGAAAATTAATTAGTGTAAATTATTCCGCCTCTTTAAAATAATGTGAAGAATGCTGTTACATTATTTTGCATTGTATCCTTAATATTCATGGAAATTAGAAACGAACTATTTTGAAGCATGTGTTAGATAGTTTGTTTCATTTTATTTTATTTTTGGAATGCTTCATTTAATTTTCCTATTTATTATATTATATTATTTGAAACTGAATGGAATAAATTAAGAAGTGTGGATTATGTAAGCGTATTTCTAACAATTTATACAACATCTCATTAAACTTCTCAAATCTAGATTTGATTAGCTTAATAAACAACATCTTATTCAACTAATCAAATATCTAACATACATCTAATTTCTTTGTTCATGTGAAAATTGGTTAATTAAAGCGTATGAAATATTTAAATGAAAATAATCCATTTTATAACATTAATCCATAAACTAGAAATGTTGCATACATATTCAAAACAGCAAAATATTCTGAGGGAATATTTTTTTAAAGTAATTTACTGCTTAGTTATCATAAATAGTTTGCCTCTGATAAAGTGTGTAAAATATCAGTTTAAAAAATATAAAGCGTCAATTTAAAATTTTGAAAGCCAGTGCTTAGTTGTTAGATGGTTATGACTTTTATGACTTTGTTTTTAAATTTAAAGCTTTATTCTAAAGCAAAATGTACAATTAAACATATATTTTACTATATTTTTAGTACTATAGCACATATTTTGGATACATTAAAGAATAGTTCCGCCTTTAAGAATATTTCTGGTCCTTTATTTATAATCTATTCAAAAAAAGTTTTCAATTCGATTGTCTGAATTTTTAAAAATTAAGACTTTAATTTTCTTCTTCTAAACTATACTTTTTATAATTTTGAATTCTTATCTTGCAAACAGTATTTAAGTAGAAATCGTTTTAGGAACATAAGTTTATAAGCATACTCTCATCAACAATATTTTCCTAAGCATTTTGATCCCTAATTGCATCATTGTAAAAGAGGAAGACAACACAATCATGATGTAAGGATTCTCATACATGATTAAAGCATTTAGGTGGTTCATTGTTGGAAGTTGGTACCGAAGATCCAATTTTTATGAATGACAAGTATAACATCATGTCTTCTTTTTCAAGAAAATTAAATATGATCTTGTTTCTCCAATGGACTACCTTCTAAACTTTATTCTCGTTTAGTTGTGCTCTTTTATAAATTTTAATCAGATCTTCTTATTTCTGCACATATTATAAGTTTTTTATTGCAAAGATCAACGAATATATATATAATATAAGCAATTTAGTAGGATTCAGTACAATGTATATAGGTACCCTTAAAGCATTCCGTCAAAATTTTGTAAAATTTGCTTACAACTAAGAAAATTTATAGTTTGGTCAAATAATTGACATGAATAACAATTAGAAATTTTTAGAACACATTGGTAGAAAATTGAAGTATTTCATGCATCAACAATTTACTATCATTCTCAATAGAAAAAATATGCAAGGAAATATTACTAGATTTTGGTGCAATAAAATAAACCATTTCAATCAAAAAAAAAAAAAAAAATGAATGATCTCAAAACTTCAGCTTTGAATTTTTCAAACTACAATATGTTACAATTTTTAATTAACAATTTTTACATATATCAATAATTTCAACTCATACATATTGACTAAAACTGTAAGTTATTCTCACAAATTATGAAGATGACTTGTTTACATATAAGAACAAAGCAGAAAAACGAATCGTCATAAGATTTTTATAAGCTGTTCTATAACAACAACTATATATGTGCTTTCAATGCATAAAATTATGAATTTACGAAAATTATCATATTATTATATTTTATAAATCAAAAAAACAATGTTTTTAATGCATTTAAATTCAGGAAATAAATATAAGTAAGTTACAGAATATAAATTTACTTAATGAGTGTTGAAAATAATAACTTATATTTTGCTTAGAACAATTTTAAATTTATCGCTATTCTGATTTGTATTTGGTTCTAAAATTTGAAATGACACACTAATATGAAAAATACTCATTTCTTATTTGCAATTTTTATCAGTAAATACTAAAAAATGTAACATTTTCTTAATACCAGAAACATTTGTTTCTTAAATGTATTCCGGATTGTTTTTTAAATGTAGACAGAAATAAAAGAAGTATTTAAATGGCATAGCAGTTTATCTTGCCAATATTCATCGTAAAATTTACAATGATGTCACCATCAACCACAAGAACTTATAACCTTTAAGAGATGGTCATCAATTATTAACAAAGATAATTTTCAATGTCGCTTCTTACTCTTCCGAATCACCACTGTCACATCCTTTATCTAACCATTGATGAAGAGGATAAAGGGAAAAAAGGTGAATGGAAGGGGTGGGGTAAACGATGCATAGAACATGACTGTGATTATTTAATGTCCGCCTCCAACCCACCTCATCCATGCTTAGAAACGTAATTGAATAACGAAGCTTTGCGTGTTGGGTAAGAATTACAGACCCCGAATCCTTATCGGTTAAAGCTGATTCAAACCGACAGAGGTGCGATGTGAAAAAATATTAGTGAAAGTAGCAGTTCATATATTTAGCAAAGGTGAATAAAAAAAAGTATTGAGCGCAGATAAATGATGAGAAGGGTGGTACAGCTCGACGTAGGGAGGACGGAACCATTTATCTGCCAATGAATCGAAATGATTCCCCTTTCCTTTTTTTTTTTTTTTTTTCTTTTGCAGTTTTTTTTTAGTTTCTAGTCCAATAGATAAAACTAAATATAACTGTCGGATCACAGGTGATTCCCCTTATGGTAAAGTTGAGAAATTTTAAATCGAGAGATATAAATCATTTTATATGGTTGGCTTGTGAGGAAAACAGCTTATGTGTAACCTTTTGACTTTTCTCTTGAAATAAATATTTTCTTTCTCAAGAGTTTTAAAAATGTGTTTTATTTATTTTTGCTCGTGAAAAATTTGACTGCACTTTTAAGTAAAATGGTTTCTACCTTAAAGGCGATTGTACTTTAATGTCTACAGCGTACTTCGTTGAACTGTAAATATTTAAGAGCAAGACTTTTATTTCTTATATTTATTTTTAGATGAGGAATATTGTATTAAAGTCCAATTAAACGCAAAAGTTTTCATGATGTAAAACACAAAAATTTTACTTTAATTACAATAGCGATTTCATTGGAGATTTCTCTCTCGTATATTTTAGAAGAATTAAGATATACTTCGTAGTCAACAGTTAAATATTAAGTATAGCGCCCCCTATCTTAGCAACACCCATGACGTCATCAACATGGAAGTCAGTCCCTCTCCAGCAACCATAGGAATGAGACATATATTGATATGACTCTTATGCTAACCCTTTTCCCTTTATGTTTAGTTTTCATTTTGTTTTATTTGTAGTATATAGATCTGTGTTGTGCTCAAGTTGTATATTAAATGGTAATAAATTACTTTTGAGCTATTTAAGGAATTATTTCTTTTTCCTATTCAACCAGATAAATGCTACAATAAAAAAATGGCTGCCCAACGTGCGACCCGAGTTCGAGTTTCTTTTCGGTGTTGAAAAAAGAATTCTACCCAGAATCAAATTTTGTTGTTGGAGGGGAACTCAAAAATTTTTACAGGATACCTCCTGATGTGTTGTGTTTATTTAGTTTCATGGAAATATAATCTCATCCGAGATATTTGTTGTTTTCATCATCCGAGATTGTCAATATCAATTGTGGATACCGTTTCCAGAAGATTTGAAAATTTCAGATAAGTTCTGTTTTTATATATTTTAATCTCTCATAATTTATTCTAAAGAATTACAACCGTAATTCATGAGTGTTAATGATTTATGCTCTTGTGTGTGAGAGAAAGAGAGAATATATTATAATAAGTTTCTTATAATTTTATATATAATAAGTAACGCAAGTTGTGTTTGATATAAATGTTATTAGTTTTATGATTTTGCGATTTAGAACAATCTTGTGATAGTTGTTTGATTTGGTAGATATGTTTCATATTTTTATTAAATGCGTAATATTTGGTATTAAAATATTTAATTAAAAGAAACATTTATTTCATTATTATATTTGTAGTATTATTGTATGTGAATTATATAAAGAACTTAATGAATAATAAGTAAAATTGTTAATTCTGAATATTATATTTGAAAATATATCCTTTACAGTGTAATAATGTTTCGAAATTGAGTTATAAAATTAATTGTTTGATGACAGTGTATTTTTCATGATAGGATACTTTTGTTTTGATTTAAAACAGGAAACGAGGCATCACAAACGCCCGTTGTTTTGTCTTTCGTATTGGCGCCTCATTGTCTAACATTTGAATATTTATGATTGCTATGAGTTTAGAGTATATTAATGCTTATTTTTAATTTTTCGTCATTCACTTTCTGTTTAGAATCTTTGAGTTTTATTATTTTAGTTATTGGTTTCATTGAACAAAGAAATAAAACGTTTTGCTGTTCCATATATATTTTAGGGATATATTAAGATAACAAAATAATTATTAATATTTTGGTAAAAGGAATAAGAATTGATATATAAAAAAAAACTGAAATCTTTAAAGAAATAAAAGTCAATAAAACATTTGTTGTTATTTATATATAAAATATTCTTTGAATGTGCATATGATTAACAGTTATCTTAATTAAAAATATTTTGCTATATTTCATGTTTGTATTGAAGTATTGATACACTTTATACACAAAGATACATATGTTGATTTAGTAATTCTAAAACGAAAGTATAAAGAATTGACTGAAACGAACTTAAAAGCTTCATGGTAAAATTTTGAAATGTTTGTTTTGGTTTTGTTTTGTTTAATTTCAAATATATAATAAGAGTAATTTCTTATAAATTTAATGAGAATAATATAATAAAATTGGTTTAATTATATTATGATGGTGAATATGATATGAATATTTAATGCTTATTTACAATAATTAAAGAGTCAATTTTTATATGCAATAAATGTTTGAATAAATAATAATAGGTTTAAGTTCACTTGTATTTAATATAAATGGGTTATATTTTCGCATAATACTTAAGACTGGTTGTAACCTACTACTCTTTACATAACATTTAGATTGATAGTGTTTAAACTTTGTTTTAACTAAAATAAGGAACCGCATATTAGGAAAAATAAACAATATTTTAAATCAGTTGAAAAAATGTCATTCCTTGGAAAAGGGAAAAAGGAGGATTTGAGAAACCTCGCGACAGAATTGGGATTGGAGATAGATGACAGTCTAAAAGTAATTCATCTGAAAGATATTATAATAAAATCAAGGGATTATGAAGAAGAATTAGTGAAAAATATGCTTACTAATATAATAGAGGAACGGCTTGAAAAAGAAAAACAAGCTGAATTCGAAAGAGTTGCCCAGCAAGAAGCAGCTAAGGAAGAAAAAATAGCCAGAGAAAAAGAAGAAGAAAGAGCGTATGAATTGCAACGTTTAAAACTTCAAGTGGAAGCTCAGAATGTATCCCTTTCCACTGCCACTGTTCCATCAAGTGATACAGAGAAAACAAGTTGGGATCTGAATCGAATTCTCCCAAAATTTAATCCTATTAAAGATGAAATTGGTCTTTATCTGACAGTATTTGAACGTCAATTAAAATTGGTGAATATACCTGAAATAAATTGGATGCCATACTTGATAGGCTCATTGCCAGCCGAAATAAATCAGTTAATTGCTAGAGAAAATGAAGAAGATATTAAAGATTATTCAAAAGTGAAAGAGATGCTTTTGAAGCGTTATAGACTTACATCAGATAGGTTTCGGCAGATGTTCTCGCAACATAAGAAAAGTGCAGAAGCAACATGGAAAGACTTCTATTTTGAAATTAAATCGTATTTCGAAGGATGGGTAAAGGAATTGAATATCATCACTTTTGAAAAATTACAAGACTTAATCATTGCTGATCAGTTAAAGAAAAGAACACCTCTAGAGGTTAGAGAACATTTTATTGATCAATGGTCAGAGCTGAACGATCCATTAGAACTTGCAGAAAAGCTTGACAGTTATGAAAATTTAAGACTGGGAATGAAGAAAAATTCACCTGCCTTTGCTAAGAACCCAAATTTCAAAGACTATGTTAAATCTGCTTCAGAAAGAAAGTACAAACCTCCTAACTCTAGGGAAAATAACCAATTCAAAGTTTCCAACTTTGAAAATCCAAAATTTATTAAAGACAAACCAGAAAGAAGATTTTCTGTTCATTGCTATGGATGTGGTAATCCTGGTTTTATTCAGTCTAAGTGTCCAAAGTGCAACAAATTAAAAGAAGAGGCTAAAACAATTGTTAATGCTGTAAACTTGTATAAGTCGCAAGCTTCAGAATCATTGTCCAGTTCAATTTTTTTAACTGTTTGTGGCGAAAAAGCAGCCTTTTGTGCAGACACAGGTGCGTCAAACTCCATTGCAGGAGAGAGATTTTATACTTTATTGAAAGAGAAAGGTTTCAAATTTCAAAAGAAGAATATTACAATGGTACTAGCCGATGGAAAAGATAGAAATGTCCCAGCTTTGACAACAGTCGTAAATCTTAATGTCGAAGGAAAGAGAGTTCGTATGAAATTCATTGCGTTACCTAACGCTAAAGGCAATAGAACGTTGCTTGGTACTGACTTTCTTCAGGCTGCTGGTATTGTGCTAAACATCCAGAATGGCACTTGGCATTTTAGTGAATATCCACACAGGCATTACTCATTTTATCGTGAACCATCCGAAACCGTAAGTACTGCAAAAGTAATAATGTCGCAGAAATTAACTTCTCCTGATATGTCTGCTGAAATTTCAGAAACCTCTGATTCCGTGAAATTGAGGGATGATGAAGGAAAACACTTGACAAGAGAACAACGTCAAAAGTTAAATTCATTGCTGCAAAAATATAAAAGTAGCTTCAAGCCAGGGGGAGAACCTACTCCTTTTATTGAACATAGAATCCAGACTGGGAATAGCCTACCTGTTGCCGAACCGCCATATAGAATGACACCTGCAAAGAAAGAATTGTTGAAGAAAGAGCTAGATTCCTTACTAACAGAAGGAATAATTGAGGAGTGTGAATCTCCTTATGCAAGTCCTGTGGTATTAGTACCTAAACCGAACGGTACCATCAGATTGTGTGTTGATTACCGCAAGTTAAACTCAACAACTATTCCGGATAACTATCCACTACCTAGAATGGATGATTTATTGACTGAAGCCAAGTCGACAAAATACATGTCTACGATAGACTTAAGAGCCGGTTATTATCAGGTCAAAGTTCATGAATCAGATCAAGAAAAAACTGCCTTTATTTGTCCATTTGGAACTTTTAAATTTTTACGCATGCCTTTTGGTTTGCGTAATGCACCCGCAACTTTTCAACGTCTCATTGATAAATTTAGATCTGGTCTCAAAGATGTTTTTGCATTGTCATTCCTTGACGATATCATTATATTATCAGAAACTTTTGATGAACATTTATCAGATTTGGAAAAAGTGTTTGAAAGACTTTCTATGTTTAAACTGAATGCTAACAGAAGCAAATGTCATTTCTCTTGTGACAGAGTGAAATATTTAGGTCATTGGATAACTGAAAAAGGTGTAGAAGTGGATGCTGACAAAGTATCTTCTATTCAAAAAATTCCAACACCAAAATGTGCTAAAGAAATTCAGTCCTTCCTACAGACTTGTTCCTGGTTCCGGAGATATGTCCCTCATTTCTCTGAAGTTGCTAGGCCCCTTAGTGACTTAACTAAAAAGAATAAACAATGGACATGGGGTGATACAGAACAGAAAGCATTTGAAGAGTTAAAACGACGATTGATCTCACCACCTGTGTTGTCTCAGCCAGATGGATCTAAACCATTCATTATAAGAACTGATGCCAGTAATTATGCTCTAGGAGCAGTCCTTATCCAAGGAGAAAACTCGGAAGAACATGTGATTGAGTATGCCAGTCGATTACTCAGTTCGGCAGAAAGAAATTATTCCACTACCGAAAGAGAAGCTTTAGCGGTAGTATGGGCTCTTGAGAAGTTTCGCGGCTATGTAGAGAATCAAGAAATCATTATTGCATCAGATCACCAACCCTTGAAGTGGCTTATGAGTACTAAATCGCCATCCGGACGCTTGGCTCGATGGGCTCTTCAAATCCAGTCATATCATCCGAAGATTCTTTATACTCCAGGAAGATCTAATGTAATTGCAGATCTTCTGTCCAGACCATTTGATACAACGGACAAATTCGTTTGTAACTTAAACACCATTTCCATAGATTTACCTTCCCGGAAATCTAAAGACATTCGTGAAGAACAATTAAAGGATGAGGAGGTAAGAAAGATTATAGACTGCTTTGAAAGTGGACGGAAAGATGAAAATTATGTAAACTGGACAAGTAGAGGTTATCTGATGAATCAGGGAATACTGTATCGATATTCACCTGAAACAGAATCAGAAGAAGCACAGCTAGTTGTCCCTTGTCATGAGCGAGAACGAGTCCTACAGCAATACCATGATTCTCCCACTGCAGGACATTGTGGAGCTGAGAATACATATCAAAAAATTTCTTCTAGATATTTCTTTTCTGGTATGAGAAAGTTTATCGCTGAATACGTTAAAAATTGTGCTGAATGTAATCGGTACAAACCTAACAACCAGAAACCTGCTGGATTACTCCGAACGCCTATTTACTCACAAAGATTTGAGACTCTGGCAATAGACTTGTTTGGTCCTCTCCCAGAGACCCCAACTGGGAAAAGATGGATTTTTCTTGTTGAAGATACCAGTACAAGATGGGTCGAACTTTTTGCCCTAAAAGATGCCACAGCTACTAATTGTTCTAAAATATTGATAGAGGAAGTGTTTTTACGTTATGGCTTACCTAGAAGGCTAATCAGTGACAATGGTGTACAATTTGTCAGTGCTGTAATGCAACAAACTTGCAACATCCTGGGTATTAAGCAAGAACTTATACCTTTATATCATCCTCAAGCAAATCCTGCTGAACGGAAAAATCGAGACCTAAAGCCCAAATTAGCAATTCTAGTTGGTGACTCACATGATACTTGGGAGGACAAACTACCCATGATACGTTTTGCTTTAAACACTGCAAAATGTGATTCTACAGGTCATACGGCGGCCTACCTTCAGTTCGGAAGAGAACTTCGAACTACAGATGATGTCTATCATGATATTAGAGCTGTTATTGATAACGATAACTTTGTCGCAGAAATAACTCCATACTTGAAAGAATTTGCACGACTTACACCCATAATTAGAGAACGCGTAGAGGAAAAACAAGATGCTAGAAAGGACTACTACGACAAGAAGCATAGACCCGTTTATTTTCAACCAGGCGATAAAGTTTGGATCACTTTACATCCCATAAGCAAGTCCAAAAGCAAAACAAGTAAAAAATTTATGCCCAAGCGTGAAGGACCTTATATTATACTAACAAATAGATCACCAAATACGTATGATGTTGCAGATCCTGCTATCCCTGATCAAGTACTCGGTACTTATCATACCAATATGTTGAAGCCTTATCAACAATCATCTAGAGATAGAGGTCCCGTTTTTCCTTTGAAAAGTAGAGGAAGACCACGTCGACAGCCTCAGAAGCTTCTTAATCACAATCCTGTCTCCTTGCCGGGACGTCGGCAGAGCCAGAGGGGGAGTCTATAGCGCCCCCTATCTTAGCAACACCCATGACGTCATCAACATGGAAGTCAGTCCCTCTCCAGCAACCATAGGAATGAGACATATATTGATATGACTCTTATGCTAACCCTTTTCCCTTTATGTTTAGTTTTCATTTTGTTTTATTTGTAGTATATAGATCTGTGTTGTGCTCAAGTTGTATATTAAATGGTAATAAATTACTTTTGAGCTATTTAAGGAATTATTTCTTTTTCCTATTCAACCAGATAAATGCTACATAAGTATTTATATATACATAATGTAATACAATTGAAATTAATGGCCGAGCAACTAGTATAACCTTGTAAATTTAAAGTAATTTGTATTTGCAATATGATATGAGTTGTTCAGTATACCTAATAATTCGTTATTTATTTAAAATTGGTGGTGAAACAATTATAATGACAAAAAATTCTTGAAATGCTCCGAAGGTCAATTCTTCTAAACTATGAAGACTACTTTTTTAAATTAAGTCACCTTGCAATTTTAAAATGTTCCGTATCATATATACATATATCTGGACGTTGTGATTATTGTCTCATTCAACTAATCTAACCCAGATTATGCGATAGGTAATACAACAGAAACGAGTTTTCATCAAGATATAGAGAAAGGAAAAATTTCGAAAAACGCATTAGAATGCTATGCAAACTATTCATCCATTATTATCTATTCATCCCAACAAACATTTGCTCCGTTGAAAAAATGCAGTAAGCAATATGTGGATTTATTTTTAAAAATGTATAATTATAAAGAAAATACTTATCTATTTGAGCTATATGCCCGTCCGTGGAAGTAAATGAAAGAAACTGAATATATAGTAGACACGAGCAGGTTTCACTGTTATTGCATTTTTATTTAATGAGAAAAACATCCCAGCCAACACAAGCCTATTGGTATCATTTCAGTGCGATATGAGGAGTGTTATGTAGAAGTCGGTAATAGCATGATTATTTTGTAACAGTATCGACTCTATACAGGCAAACAATTTCAAGAACGTGTACCTTCATATAATCAGAATGTAGTTTAGACCCTGATACAGATATCTGCTGGCAAGTGGCGACAAAGAGCTGACGTATTCCATTGTTAAGATAGCATGTGACAGTGTGATGTCACTTACAATTGATTAATGTATCAAATGAATATATACGAATGTTTTTATCCCTTCTTATAAACGAGGTTAATTTGGTCGTTGGGTTACCCAATGTTAAAATCAGTTCTCATGGTTTGTATGAAAATCATGATGAAATATTGTTATTTTCACATCTACTTTTCCCAGTTATTGTTTCAGTGACTATGTTGCCATACCAAAATATTCTTTTTTTCAATAGATTTTCGACTTTTAAATGCTATAAGAATGGATTTAAAATTTAGTTCATCAATTATCTGAGCACTGAATGCTGGTACCAGGGTATAAATTTATTGTTTATTGTGCAATGCAAGACTTTGTTTTTTTAATTATGCATTTGAAAAGGCTGAAAAGGAGTTGAAAGGCAGACCAAATTTTACATAACAAAGAAGAGTAACAATTCTTCCTCTTAATTATGGTTACTTAGTATACAAAGGAGAGCAAGAACCTCAAATTTAAATGTGCACTTAAACAGTTTGCTAACATTATAAAGCAAGTACTGATGTAAAAGTTTAATTATTACAGAAATATTATTACAGCGTTAATCTGCGCTTTAGGTCCCCTTCTCTGCCAACGTGGCGATAAATGCACCAAGCGTGGTAAACCGGACGTTTTATACCTAATGAGCTCTTTATGGCAACCTCCGAAGGAAATAATTTGCGCTTTTTCGCGCATGCTCATTAATTGTTTTTTTTTTTCTTTTAGCATTTTCATTGGTCGCTAATTAGTTTCAATTTGAAAAATCGGTCATTTTCATTGGTTGCTAATTAGTTTAAAACAGTTAAAAATTGTATTCCATTATCACCATGGCAACAGCAATTTTGAAAACCCACCAAGTACGGGACCCACAGCACACTTTCGCCAAGTTGGCAGAGTAGGGGACCTAAAGCGCATTTTCATCCAGAATTGGGATATTTGCTTCGATAGATGAGACAAATTTCTAATTTAATATGTTTTATTCTTAGCATGTAAATTAATATAAGCGTTAAATTTTAAATAAATGTTTTCATCATCGATTCCCCCAATGAAGCATTCTTTCTATGTATATGAGAATATGGAGGAACATTGAACTATAAATCCTTATATTATGTTTGATGCTACTTTCATTAATATAAAAAAATAAACCAACACATTTTGTGTGAAAAACAGTATTACAAAAAAAGAATATAAATTTCTAAATAATATTTGATGTTGAAATTATGAAATACTATGAAAAACATAAAAAAATATTAACAATTTTTATTAGATTTAATAAATTTTGTAATGAATGTGTTAGAAAATAGATTATGTTATGCATGAAAATGTCAAAATTGTTATTTCTTTAATTTTCTCTTTTTTATCTGAAGATGTGGATAATATATATATATTTAAATATATTTATATATATATATATATATATATA
>JAPDSC010028291.1:41623-53958 GCA_026290005.1 Latrodectus geometricus
TAAAAATTTATTTTACAAATTATTTTTATAATGTATAAATTACGTCAAAGTTATTTACATTCAAGTAGCAGTTAATCTCAACTACTAATATAAGCATTTGAAATCCCTTTTAAATTAACTATGTATAATATTTTGTGTTTAATTAAGATAACTAATTATGATACAAAAAGTTTCTTACTATTCTCATACTCAGTTAAATTTTCACGTTTGATTTCATTTCCTAAGTATATCATCTCAAGGAAAATGTTACTAAAATAAAGGAAAACATTAAGAAATAAAAATAAAATTATTTGCAAATACATAAATTAATTAAATGTATAATCCTTCTTAAATTAAAAATACCTGGCCTTAAACAGTAAAAAAATAATAAAAGCAGTTCTTTCTTAAAAAACAACAGCAAAATATAATGATATTTAACACCATGACGCCATTATAATTATTTTTATCGTTAAGCATCATCACCTTCTTAAAAATAATTGCTTTTTTTGATAAATTAATCTTTAATCATTGCTTGAGATAAATTAAGTATTCGATGACGTGATTAAAACTTTCTTAGTATACTGGACTCCTAAGGTGAACATTTCCAAGAAAAACATTTTTTATGCATTGATGCATTAAAGTAAATGTTCTAGTATTCAATAAAACCATGCACTGGCTGGGTAATTATATACATTTTATATCGCTTTATTTCAGCAGAAAATAATTTATAACTTATTATTTTATACTGAAATACAAAGAACCTTTATATTATCTATAAATGAAAGAACAGGAATTAAATTCGTTTATATATTAAATTGATATTTTAAATAATAGTTAATATTTTTTTTTATTTTGTAATGCTGATTCGTACATTATATGTGTTGAGTGTATAGTTAATAAAAAACATTTTTCGATTTATGCCTTTAAATTGATTTATACTATCTATCTTTTATACATATACTTAGTATTTTCCTATTTCTTATTCCTTTGATAAAATTTTGAAGCATTTTTCATCAACATGTAACAATTATGTTTAGTATTTTTCAAATATTTATTTTGATTTTCTCCTCTTGCTTCGATTTTTTTTCTGAATATCATTCTTTATATTCTAAATAATTCATATTTTATTTAAAATTTTTCTCATATTGAAGAAGTTTTTTCCTTCTTTTTATTTGGCGTATTCTCATTTATTTTGTTAAGAACTTTAAAATAATTTCTGTTAATTTGTAATATGTTATTTAATTAATTTTTAACACAAAATGAATTTACAATGTATACATATATGTATATATATGTGTGTGTGTGTGTGTGTGTGTATTACTGTATGTAGTATTACTGTATGTAGTATTAATGTAGTATTACTGTAATTATTTTAATTACATACAATATTAACTAATCGGGTAACTGAAAATTTAATAAAATGCACTTGTGCGATATGAAAGCTAAATGAGCTACATTAGAGGAAAACACAGGTCTATTTCTTAAGGAAAATTATTCAAATTTATTTTCCTGTTCTGTGTTATAAGCAAAGAAGTCTTTGAATTGGAATGGTTGGAAGATAAGGTTGATATTATTAAATAGGATAGCTGAATATATATGAATAATTGATTACAGTAAGTAGGAGTTTACTGTAATTATTCATTCATTCCGTCTAATTTTATCCTTTATAAATAGGTATGCCCGTTTTATTCTATTCTATACTTATGTAAGAAAGCATTCATTATTTTAATAAGAAATCCCATCTGTTAAGTCAGTGAATGCAACAAAGTGGGAATGGTAAATGAAACTTAGCTATTTTAGTGTAAATATGTGTATATAAATTATTATTAAAAATATAATAGTTGAATTGTCACTATGTTTTCCTGAAAATTTTGAAACAATTTATGAAAATAATAAGGTTAAAAATATTTAAAGGATAGTACCATTTAACTTGATCATTAAAGTTTACAATATTTTGCGATTACTCATTACTAAACAAAATAACAAACTAGTTACTGTGTAGAAATCAGATTTATTGAATAATGAAATATCAAATTATAGAGGAATATAGAGTGTGCTCTATAATATTAATTTTAAATTTTATTTTTAAATGTATTTCTTGTGTGGTAAAATAAAACTTGATTTTTACATTCTTTTAAGATTAAAAGATATTAATGATATGTTGTTTTACAGATTAACTAAATATCTTTTAAGTTAAAGGATGTATTTAATTTTTCAGTAAATTTTATTCTGTATTTTAAGTGAATTTTGCAGTAGTAATGTGTAAAATTGAAGCAAAATAGTATGTAGAAAATAAAATATCTGTAAAAATAGATATCATAGAAAATAAAATATCTATTAGTAAAAACGTACGCCTGAAAATATAAGTATTTATAATTTTAATTTGTAAATATTGAAAAATAGTGCTTCTTAAAATGTTGATAAATTCTATTACATATTTAGGAATTTCTGTTCTTTAACTATTTAACTAATTAAACTTTCAATCTTAGAAAAACTTGAATTTATATAAAACAAAACATTAATCACTAAAAGTAATTATCATTTTTGAATAGAGCATTTTAATTTTGTAGTTCGAAAATGTTAAATTCTTTATTTCATTTTGCATGTTCATGCAGCTTAGGAGCTACATATATGTTGTAGCAGTATTGTCGAATAGATGTGTCTAGCTCAAACTTACAAAAGATAAGAAAGAAATTCATATAAAAAATATTACAGGAAATTTTATTTTCTCGGTCTACAATGAAGGAGTGTTTAATACAAAAGAATTTTAGATATTTAAAGCTAAACTAAGGAAGCCTTTTCGTATGAGCTTCAATAAAATTTGTAGAATCCATAGTGTTCTGATATTGAAGGTTTGAAAAATCTTTTAGTCAAATTACTCATTTAGAATGTATTTGTTTATTAATTTTATTTTCAAAGAGTAAAAATAATTTCCAATCTCATCTAAGAATATTCTTTTAAGTTCTATAAGACTAAACTTCAATTTTAAGAAATACTGATATACTTAAAACATTAAAAAATTGATTTTATTAATCATGGAGAGAACATTAGCATCACCTTAAAAGTAAGAAATATTCAACAAACATGGTTTGTTGGCAAAACTCTTGCTCGTAAGCTTACAAATTTTGAAATCACAGATTTGTTATATTTAGGAAATCAAGTAAAACATTTGTAGATTTGCTAAAATCTAAGGAATTATTTTGTCTTTATGACAATTTTTTATGTTATTTTCTATATTCTCTTATGTTTAGCTACTTTTTTCTACTACTTTTATTGCTATTTTATTCTAATCCTTTTTGAGAATAATAATTGAATTAAAATGTATAAAATATTGGTTACGTAGCATTTTGAATTTTCTCTTTTAGTAGCTTTGATATAATTATATTATACAAATATAAAACTCTGAATAATAAACTAATTTGCATAATTACCTAATTTTAATATGTATTTGTGTTGAATAGTGGGAAATTATTTAATGTGAAAATTGTGCACATATTTAAATTGATAACTATGATACACTAGAATCCATTACTTAAATTAACTTCATAATTCAAGTTAAATATTCACTGTTTCAATATAGTTAAATTCTAGACAAACTGATAATATATAAATTTTATTTCATTAAATATGCGATATTACTTTCATTTATATTTTCAACGTGATATGAAATGACTAGATATTTTATTTGATCATAGTTTTGGAGAGATATTCAATGATTGAAAGAAATAAGAGTTGTATTTAGCCGCTCACAGTCACTTTTAATTGGGCTGCTTTCGATTAAATTGCACCGGCACCGTAAACATATTATGAAAATTAATTAAATCAAATCAGTTTTATTGGAAGATGGGATAAAGTTAAATTTTCAAACTAAGTAAAATTTATAACCGTTTATTTGACTTAGAAAATTAACATTACTAATATAATTTGAGTTTAAAAACAAAAGTTTAGCTTGTGATATATATTCTGAAAATGATGTATTCTTCCTTAAATATAAATTTTTTTCTATGTAAAATGTTTATTTTAATAAAAGATTATCTAATTAAAAATTATGCTTATAGGCGTGTGCAAGGACCTAAAGGCGTTCTGAGGTTTTAAAGTAAAATACAAATATCGATGAGTAATTTTAACTATTTAAATATTTCTACTATTTTGTCCTAAATCGAAAGTTACAGGATACAACATAAGAATATAATTCGCACTAAAAGTATACAACAAACGTTTTGGTTAATAGGTAGTGGCTATATAGGAAACGATAAGTTATTAATGAAACAGTTGTAAATAGTGTTGCCTGGGTTGGAATTTTTAAGTATTTCTACATTCATCTGCCAAGTAATACATTTTTAAGGAATTGGCTTCTAACATTTTCTATATTTACGTTAATGGTAGTGCAATTTCAGAAAAGTCGTGAATATATATTTTGAGAAAACTAGGAAAAAATTAATTGGAAAAATATATTAAATTTATAAATTCAACTACTAGTGTCTTTCAAATTGCTGTAATTATAGATTATTTCCCTTACATTATTCAATATTGTAGAGTGATTACATTTTGACCATTTACCCAAACGTACATTACCAAAATCTAATTTTGAACTATTAACTTAACAAATGAGACATTATTCTTGCAAAAGAATTATGCAAAATATAAATCTACAGTTTCAAATTCTTTGAAATACACTAGAAGCAGTTTGAAATTTTAAAAAATTAAATGTTAATCTAATGTCTCTCTTAAATTATTCCCTTTCAAATAATTCTCACTCTTATACAAATTCCAAATTGTTATAAAAAAGAATAATTAATTAATAAATTTACTGGATCATATAAAAAAAAGAGAAAAAATGCTTGTCTTATTTAGAAATACATATATAGCTGGGTGGTAGTTGTGAATTCACTTAAACAATATGTGATTCAACTCCCATAATTATTTGTTATCTAAAAGATTCAAGCATTATGCTTCACTTGAATTTGTTTCTATATGGGTAATGAGGTTTCAAATGAAAACGCGATTAACCACCATCACATGAGTCACAAAAGTAGGATGAAATAAAAAGTAGCTACAGTAGCGTTTTTCTTCATGCTGCAATTCCTTTTTGTAAAACATTAATTTTTCATGAATATACGATTTAAAAATTATTGAAGACTTTTAATATTCTTAAATATTAAATTATTTGTGTCTTAAATTTATGAGATACAATTATATTATACTTAAACATTCAATGAAATTTTAACAAGTTTTATTAATCGTTTTTTGAATTTATTAAAAATATCAGATATTTTTGTAATTTATTTTACTGTATATGAAATATTCTAAAATGTTACATTCTGAAAATCTTTATTTTTAGAATTATTTTAAAAACTAAAAATATAGCTTTGTGGATAAGTTTTAAAAGAAACTAGTATGAAGTATTTTGTTCAATGAATTATAAAGAGCATTTTTGTCATGAAATTAATATTTTATTTATATAAATATTTTTGTTAAAAATCAATTAGAAAAAACATTATGTAACTTAAGATTTTTTTTTCATGAATTTCAAGATATTACCAAATGAAACTTATATTACTTTCTACAGAAATTCAAGGCTACGAACATTCTCCTAAGAAAAACGGTTCCATGCTTCGATATTATCGCATCTTGTTTCGTATTCCAGCTTTACCTATAACTTTAGCAGGGAAGAAATGCTTCAAATCAAATAATAGCTTTTACAGTCGAACCATAAAACTCAAAATCGAATTTCAGAACCAAAACCTTACCTTATTCTTGTTATTTACTTTTGAAAAAAATGTCTTTCTAGGGGGATAGAAGTTTTATTTCATGCGACGAAATCAGATTTTTTAGAATAGAAAAACGCAAAAGACAATAGGGACATTTTTTAATAATAAAGATGCATGTTTTCCTCGCTTTCCGTCCCTTGGGTTGCCTTGAAATGAAAAAAATCCTCACCGAAGTGAAACAAAAATAACGCTATTTCAATATTTTCGAATAAAACATTTGTTTACGACAATAAAAATATTAAATTCTATCAATAAATAATCTGGGAATATTCCTGAGAGGAAACATTTGTCCCGTTTTGGAAAACGGGAGAAATAATTTTCCGTTTTAATCCGTTATTCTTCACACAAATATAATTGTTTTCAATTTTATTACATATTTATTCTTTTCAGATGTAAATGGATTTTATTGTATTTATTTAATCTTAGAACGCATAATTTTGATGGGAAGAAATGTAATATTGTCATCAGCTTTCCAACAACAATACATACTGCATGCACTTATAAGGAAATTGCATTTGGCTTTTAATGTCACGGGATTAAGGATAGAATAAAATAATGCTTTCAAAAGTGCTTATATTTTTTAAGCAATTCAATAAATAAAAATTATTAAATCTCCATAGGCGTATGAAATAACCATTTGTTCTAACCCAAAATAACTCTTCTAAATTTTAGGAAAGAACATGCAAATAATCATGGATATACCAGTTAATACTCGAACATACTTAAAAATAAAACAACAAATGCTTTGAAGTTAGCTTAAAAAATGAATGGAAAATGATACGATAAAGGCACATTACTCAAGTTTTAATACTTTGTTTTTAATATCTCAACAATTCTATGAAAATAAACATAATTCGTCTAATTAATATAAGTTCAATAATGAAATTCAAAGTAATGATGCAAAGTAATATCATTAATGCTAGAAGAAGTGATAAATACCCAAAACTTCATTGTACAGCAAACGAAATTTTTCTAATTTTTTTTCCTAATAATTTTAAAAGCAAACTCATTTGTTCATTAAAATTATGCTGCAATTCACATAAATTAATCAAACCCAAGAAAAAGTTTTCTTTATTGGATTCTAGAGTTTCATAATCACGTAATAAATAACCGATTTCATCATCAATTTATAACGCCATTACATTTAAAAAATAAAATAGATTTATTTTTTTTAATTTAGTTTAATTGAATATTTATGTTTTTAAACAAAAATGATGCGGAAAACACAGTGACTGCTCTCATAAAATAAATTAGAATAAATTTTTGCTTACACTAGGATAATGATCAGACGCAAAATACAGAAAAAATATATCAAAGTAATTTAATAAGTTAAATTTTATTGCAAATAAGTAAAATGGATCAACAGAGATGATTACTTTTGAAATGGAAACCATTGTAAGGAATTTCAGTGTTTAAAACCCCACAATATATATGCAGTCGTAAAATTAGAAAACAAAACCGTGAATGAAAATTTGAATAAAGGCATTTTACCTTAACAGTTATACATACATATGTTCAGTTAAGAAGCATAATGTGTTACGCTTACATCAATTTCACTTCTCAAAATTAAATAAATTTGTAACAAATATTTTTATCTAATTTTGAATATATAATCAGGGCCGGTGCTAGGGGTGGGCAAGCCGGGCCCCTACCCGGGGTGGCAACCTTAGGGGGCGGCAAATTGGTCCTAAAATTAAATTTCTCAAACTTTTAAACATTTTCTCTTTCTAAAATAATTGAGTTTTGACCCATGATATACTAAACTCTTTTTGTTTAAAATGAATCATATTTTTATGCATTAAGATATTTGGAATCAAACACCTAACACCCTGTATATATACAGGGTGTTTTTTAAACATACAGCAAAAATTTGTTTCGAAGATACAGGGCGAACAAAATTTTTGACAATATAACAACATTTTATTACCAAAAATTACAGGTAAAGTTTTTTAATCTACAAGAACTGTTGAAAATAATGACCTCCAGCTAGAATAAGAATGCAAGAAATTTAATGATTTTAAAAATTATAAAAATGGATTTGACGAAAACTATGTTCGCCCTGTATCTTCGAAACAAAGCGGGTACACAATAATTATCAAAGGACAAAATATTCTTAGAATAGTCCAGGGAATAAACCCTTGAATTTTTGGCGTATGTTTAATAAACACCCTGTATATATTAATAATGTATGAACTGAGCTTTACACCGTGACTATAAACAAGCTTTACACCGTGACTATAAAATGAAAAAGGGTAGTCCCACTGTTTTATTTATGAAATAATTGACTTGCAGATTGGTTGCTAGTAAAATAGAGTGCGTTATATTTTACAATTAATTACTTTTTACAGGGCTTTTTTAAACTTGTGTTGTGACGTTGTGTTATAAAAGTAATGTAACTAGAATAATTAAAAAATATAAGGTATCAATCAGAAGGGATATACGATGCTTTACTTGCTGTTTGTAATAACTCGGAGGTTGACAACTCTATAAGAGTTGAGGCTTCTGGACTATTAAGTTGTGTTAAACAATTTAAATTATTATGCTGCATTGTAATTTGGTACAAAATCTTAAATTGTATCAATCCTATAAGTAAGCTCTTGCAGAAAAAAAACTATGATTTACCTTCTGCTATGGAGCTCTTGAAAAATTGTAAAGATTTTTTCAAGGATCTTAGATCGGACAGAGCCTTTAATAAAATGCTTTGCGATGCTCAAGAACTCGCAGATGAAATTGACATACCAGCTAATTTTGAGCTCACCCAGAAACGTCATAGAGTTCGAAGAAGGAATGTTTATTTCGACTATGAGGCAAAAGGTGATACAATAGAAGTCCTGCTTTGAAATATAAGGTAGAATTTTATTTTTTTACATTAGATAAAGCTATCAATGCACTTGAATCCAGGTTTGATTTGATCAGTACCCACAGCAACTATTCCCAATTTTTATACAATATTTCTGATTTAAAAGATATTCCTCAAAACGACATTATAAAGTATTGCAAAGATTTAGAAACAGTGTTGACTGATGGGAATTCATCCGATATAAACGAGCTTGAATTGGCAGACGAGATAGTAGCTGTTTTGGCTTTTTTAAACAAAAAAGAAAGTCCAGTTGAGATTTTAAAATTCATATCGAACCTGGATTTTGCTCCCAATCTTGGTACAGTTTTAAGAATATTGCTGACTCTCCCAATAAGTGTGGCAGTTGGAGAAAGGAGTTTCTCCAAATTAAAATTAATTAAAAATTTTTTACGCTCCACAACTACCAAGGATCGACTAAACGGCTTAACAACAATAGCCGTCGAACATTACCTGGCTGAAAAAATTAATGTTAAAGAAATAATAAAACAATTTTCAGAATTATAAGTGAGAAAAAAAAACACTTTTAATTTCAACTCTCCGTTTAAATGTATTTTTAATATATAATAAAGTTTTAATATTTAGTGGTTTTATAATTTGTTTCACTTTTTTTTTAAATATCTGTTCTGTATTTTATAATTATGCACCAGAAATGACTCTTTCCTTTTTTTCTGCGCAACCCTAATTTTAATTTAGTGCCAGAAACATAAATAAATAAATTAGTATATTTTTGCTAATCAAAACTTCAACATTGTTGATGATTGCAATTTTTTTACTCGTTTTATTTTACCATTAAACGTGGAAAGGGTTTATTACATCTCTTTTAATTTTTGTTATAAAGGGGCGGCATTTTACCTCTTTGCCCGGGGCGGCGAAGCTGCTAGCGCCGGCCCTGATATAATTATATTTTCAATATTAATATCAGGAGAAAAGTAGAATTATTTTCCAAATCTAAATTAAAAAGCATCGAAATCAATATATCCCACGAAAGTCAAATACCTTGAATTATTTTAGTAAATTTACAATTAGAAGCTAGTGAATGCTATTGTTCTCTTTGTACCGAAAGTTACTAGGAAATACAAAATCATGTATATTTGAAATCTATAGCAAATTTTCAAATATATGAAAAAAAATACAACTTGAAATTTAAAAAGCAAAAAATCAATTTTTTTAAATATAAAGACAACACGCACAGTAATAAATCATCGATAATAATATATAATGTTTTTAAATCAAAGCAATTTTCAGTTATTGATATTTGGAGGAAAATTTTAATTAGATTAAAATTTTTGAAGAAACCTAATATTCCATTAGAGTAAATTGTTGAAAAAAAATTTAATTTCCTGAAATTTTAACAAATTATGGATTTTATTGTTTATTTAATCGCTCCTACTAGCAAGAACACAGTTATTTTGGCAAAAATATTTTACAATAGTATAATATACAAAATTATTGACTAACTAATATAGAATCAATAAATGTTAGAGGTATTTTAGTAGAGCATAATTATGTAGGTAGTTTGGTACGACTGTCTACTATAGATTTAAATTAAATTAATTTCCTGTAACTACACTGTTTCTAATAAGTATTTGGACACCTATGTAAATGACGATATCAGCGGTCCTGAGGTACGCCAAGGCCTCTGGCGTTTTGGAAACAGCGTCGGCATTAGTCGTATGCAAAATTCCTCGCAGTTCGGAGCTCTCTGATTTCGAGAAAAGTATAAGTATCGGGTATCACAAATGTGCCTGATCCTTAAGGGACATATCTAACGATCTGAAGTACCCAAAATCAACAGTGGCCTAAATGATTTAGAAGTGGAAGTTGTGCGGTGATTCTTGGAATGTAATCTGAGTCGTCACACCAACGAATCTGGGAGATAGAGACCGACGAGTGCTGTCCAGAGAAATTCGGAAGAAACGTACCCAACCGATGTTCCTCATCCGCAAGGAGTTTTAACAGGCATCAAGGATTATTGTTTCAATGAATACCATCCATAAGGAAGCACATCTGTTTGGTTTTCATGGTCGAACTGCTGCCCATAAGCCTTTGATCACAAAGTCCAACCAAGCTGCTTGATTAATGTGGTGCATAGCACGTCAAAATTTGACTGTAGATCAGTGGAAACGGGTTCTTTGGAGCGATGAATCAAGGTTCTCTCTTTACTGTTTAGATGGCAGGGTCTGGGTATGGCATCTGCCTGGAGAACATCACTTGCTAGAATGCATTGTGCAAACTGTCAAATTCGGCTGGGGTGTAATTATGTTCTGGGAATGCTTCTTCTTGTATGGACTGGAACCCTTAGACCCCATTCATGGTAAGATCATCGCCGATATCTGCTGCACAATTTTGGATGAGAATGTGCTTTCTACGTTGTGGCAGTTTTACGGGTTGCATCCCTGTTACTTTCAGTCGACAATGCCAGTTGTCATGTTTAAAGGTTAACCAAGACTTGGTATGGTGCCTATGAAATTCCATAAGTTGGACTGGAGTGACCTGAAACCTATCGAGAACCTCTTGGATTACTTGGATCACCGAATTAAGGGGTGCACTACCCGTCCGAAATCGGTGAAGGAAATGGTATGTCTACTCCAAACCGAGTGGAAGGCAATAAAACTAGCTGTAATACAAAAACTAGTGGATAATATACTACGTAAGTGTTCATGCTGTAATTACCTCTCTTAGAAGCTTTACCGACTATTGGTTATGAGTAAGGTTAGTTTTTCTTATCTATCACAGGTGTCCAAATACTTATTAGTAGATAGTGTAATCTCTTTAAATTAAATCCATATTAATAATTATCTTATTTTTTAATATCATAATATTATTATTAATAGAATTTTAAATCATCACATAAAATTTTTAATATCCTTTGCTAATCTTGAAAATGTTTTGAAAATAAACAAAACATATTTTTCAATCTATCTTCAATGTATCAGTTTTTCAATTCAATGTAGGAAGTACATTCAGAATAGATATGTCTACGTTTTCCACTTTGATATGCATTCCTTATACATGTCTAAAAATATATCGCAAATTCCTTTAAATATAAGCTTGTCAATCATGTATTTCTAAGAGTGATTAAAATTATAATGAGAACTAGAATGCTGGAGTTATTACTTTTAGTACTTAAATTAGTGATATTACTTGGTTTTCAAAATTTCATGATGTGTATTTCTTTGGTTTTCAAACCCTATTTTAAAAAATGCACATTACAATTTGTGAACAATATATGTTTATTAAGATGTTCATTTCAAAACTGTATTGCAATATTTACAGTAATATAAAAAGATATATTTATTCCAATTACTTCCTTGCTGAAAAAAATAGTATTACCTTCTCATAAAAAATATCCAAAATTAGTTTATTTAATGGTAGCAATAGAACTGGGACCAGTGCACTTAATGCCAACTTTTCCGTCTTGAGTTGGTCGTATAACTGCCTGATGAGTTGAAGTCTGCTGTAGAATGTATTTTCGACAAGTAACCCTAAGTATTATAATTTAAATCTTTGAGAAAACAATGAATGATGTAACAATATTATAACCTGTTGTTTCCCATTTCCCTTATACTGATATTCCAGAATTATTTCTTAAGAGTTAAGCTGATGAATCGATTTTTTTCCAATAAAATATTTAAATATGATTAACAAAAAACATCTTCGTTTATCATGAAACAACATTTTCGTTATACGATCGTTGAATAAGCCAGACAGTGTAGAAATATATA
>JAPDSC010028298.1:0-54361 GCA_026290005.1 Latrodectus geometricus
TCTCATTTTTCTGATTCAAAAGTACGTTTTTAAAAACTCGATTTTTCCATGTAATAAGGTAATTTAATATTCTGTTTTCTAAAATTAGGGCATAAATCTTATAAGTCATTCATCTGCTTGTTTTACAGGCGCTCGCATCACTATCTCATTTTTTGTTTGATATTTGAAAGTTTTTTTTTTTTCCTTTTCATTCTTTATATATTTTCAATATTTAACCATCCGATACTTCTCATCATCAAATTACATCTCTATCTATTTTCTAAAAGTTGTTGATGACACTTGGCAACGCCAAGCCCGCCCGTCAGAAACTAGGCGAATGAAGTCAGAGAGAGAGAGCGTCTTCCGTTTTTAAATTAAGCACCCGCATACGAAGGCGGAAGTACGACTTTTGGCACATAGATGGCAGAACCACCTGAATCTTCCAATTTTAGAGATTGCAACCAGTGAAGACCCATAGGTTGGATCCAACCACCCCCAGAGGTATTCATTTGTAATGGGAATATGGAGGACATTGCGACCCGACAGATTTTACGTGTTCCACTCGCCATTAGTGAACACGACGGATCTTCGGTTAAACCGGGACTCGAACTCACCACTTTTTGGTAACGAGAACGACGCGCCAACCAACCAGGCCACCGTGGCCTAATTTTCAAAAAGTAATGAGCAGTAGTGGAATTCTTTGTCTCTTTTTTGGTACATTCCGTTTTAGTCAAGCTATAGAAATTATAATATAAAAATGTTAATAATAGTTAAATTTTTATTCTAAATTTTCAATATTATTAACAATGATATCATTATTCCGGTACAGAATCAACAGATATAAAAGAAGTCAACTAAAAATAAATAATTTTTATGTATATTTTCTCAATTGTGATTAAAATATATTCTTTATTTCAAAAATCTAAATTTAGATCTCAGAAAAAACGTGTCATTCTTGAAACTTAATAAAGAAAACATACTGTTTATATTAACTATTCGATAAGTTTAAATCCAAACTTTGTATATTTAGCACTGGAAAAATATTCATCTCGATATTTAAATTTTATAACAATTATTTCGTGAAATAATAAACTATTTAAAAATTGCTCTTCATGTTTTTAGAAAGAAATAATTGATCAATTTTTTGAAGCAACCGATGATCATTTTAAAGTTATTTGAAAAAAGTAATTTTTTTTACTTTTCAACAACTTACGATTTGTAGAAAGGAAACCATTGTTAAACTATTGAACAAAAGAATTTCTTATGATATTTTTTTAGTGAGTATTTATTGTTCTTAGTTTGAGGTTCAACTTTGACATATTTATAGCTGCGTAAACAGTTTAGGTCAAGAAATCAAAAGGGCGTTTTTGCTTCCTTCCTGACAGCTGAGCTCGGAGAACTCAGACAAGGACAGGCTTCGAAAGAAAGGATCACGTAATGGTAACGAAAATATTGTAACAGATTACGAAATTGCCGAAAATGAGAAATGACGGAAATTCAATAATTATTGAGTAATTTTCACAAAATTCGTAAGAGACGAAAATTGAAAAGAAATTTATTAGAAAAAATAAAACTATGAAAAATTATATTGGAGCAACCAAAGTTTCTAATATTAAGAATTGTAATTAATAGGATTGCACTTATTGAATTATATTAGGTTGGGGAAAAAGAAATCCATTATTTTTAGTGAAATTTATGTAACTTCTTTTGGATTTACTTTGTAAAAAGGTTTAAAACAGCTTTCATGTAGATTTTTAGGTCTTGCGCGTTACGACTGCTGACATGCGGTTAATTTCTATCATTTTTGATATTTTATAGACATTTTCGACGATGCTGTATCCACATGTGAGGTGCATCTCTAACATCAAAAATACCCGAACGGAATCGACGAAACAAAAATTGTACGTAACTGGTTGTTACAGTCTTATATAAGACGATAAACACCTTTCACAATTTTAGCCACCCAGCTATCTTTTTCGCCGTTACAAGAGAAAAACGAAAATGTATCGAATTTTCTGTTTGTTGGCTTCCATTTTTAAAACTTTGTACTCGTAACTGAATTAATCAAACAAAAAATTGCAAGAGCATATTTTAGTGTCAAATGTCACCTTTCCAACGAGCATAAATCTGAAATTGTTTGATAGATACCTCACGAGATATCGATCACTACAGACGTCTACCGAAAAAATAATGGATTACTTTTTCCCCAACCTAATATATATATATATATATATATATATATATATATTTACGCCAATTTTTTTCTGCGCTTAGAGCTCTACAATTCAGTGATGACTATTATTAAACGATATAAGAATTATAATAAAGAGCTAAACTTACCACAAGCATTCATTAAAAGAAAAATAACGATAGTTATTTCTTTATGCTCTTTAATATACCCTGAATAATCAGACATTAGCGAAAAAAGGAAAACAAGCATCATACTAATCATGCATATTATCAATAATCAAACTCCTTATAATTCATTCTTGAACAATATTGTGCATGATTTATAATACCTTACCCATTATTCATAGATTAAAATTGCAACTGATCTTATTTCCAAATACTCTATTATTTTGTCTATGCTACTATTATTTTGTCTCTGGATATTCTACACAAGGAAATAATATTAAAAAATTGATCCTATTTTGATAAGTTTAAGTAAAATTTCGAAAAAATACCAATTTTCATAATGGTTTCAATCCTTTGCTACAACGCACCTGAAACTTCAAATCTCGCTAAAACACTCCCTGTTGAAATCCAACACTCCTGGAGCAGGAAGCAGGCCAGAAAATAATCAGAATAAATTAAAATCTCACACAAGATATATGCCATTTATCATTCGTAATAAATAAAAGAATTCCGAACGCATACTTACGCCTCCATTTATTTTTCAGTCTGAACAAAAAGCCTAGTAACCGCATCTCGACTGTCTAACGCTGTGAACCCCACCTCTTTTAGGTCAACAGATTGGAATATTTGTATCGGGCGATTGTCGACGCCCACTAAATCTACAGAAAGAATCTATGAACGAACTAATGACGCCCTTGATTGTATCCAAAAAGTTGTAATTTAGTAGATTTATTGAAATCGACGAAGCTTTAGTGATAGACTTAGATTAGAAATCTTCACTTTTAACTCCACCGAGAAGAGAGCCTCAATTTCAAAATAAAATTATAGAACAACATAAATAAATTGCTGTAAAAGAGTCGGGCATGTATTAATTAAGGACAAATTTCTTTGGATAATATATAATTTTAGTTACTTAGAACATACCGTCTAAGAAATATTTTATTTTCTAAAAGTTATTTTGAACTTTTTTATCCTCAGAATACTTTCAAGTTTTGCATTATATTTTTTCTAAGAAAAGAATTATCTCTATAACATGAAATTTATACAATAATTTTTTTCACTTTTTGTTTAATTACAATATATGGAATACATAACGTTTATATCCTGATAAACCACTTTTAAGAATGTCTTTTGGTTTTGATTATGACTAATTTATGCGGTACTTTTCCGTTAGCCAAGTGAAAAATCGCCAACTGATTATAGAATTCCGTTAAACTTATTCCAATCATAAAGGAAATGTTTGTTTGAGGCCTTGCGCACTGTTCTCTGAATTCACTTAAAACGAAGCTCTGTTTTTCTTCCATCTTTTGTTTTAAAATGATGAAAATTTGGGATTTAACCATTATATTAGTTTATTGTTGAGCTTGTTTTCTTATTATTAATAAAAATTTATTTATAGTTGAAATTTTCGATATTTATTCCATTGACTGTTTTGTCATTCGCTTTTCTTGGCGACTTGGCTTGCGTTGAGTTCACAATTGGTGACATTTTTTTCCCGGCTAACGGAATAAACTGATTTCATTTATGCTTTATTGAAATCTATAGTTACGACTAAATTTCTTAAGGAATTGATAACTGCAGCTGAGCCTTCAGTTTATTGGTGGCATCCAATTTGAGAGAATATACAATTAACTAAACTAAGTCCATCTGACAAAGTGAAATATAGTCATATGGATAAATTAGGATTTATCACACAAAAAAAAATTATATCTGGTTGAAACGAAAAGAAGAAAATAGAACAATTTTATATTATTTGACTTGAAAACTTATATATGAATCCTGTTTTAACACTGCCTTTTACAGGGCCTTGTTTCCTTATTTCTAGTTCTGCGAACAATTACTTTACAGGAAGATCAGTTTGTTTAAAACTTACGGTTTAAAGTGTATTTAAACCTCCTACAAACATTCATGCCCAAAGTGAAAATTGAATCCACTATTTGTAGAAATGAAAGTCAGAGCACTAACCATTCAACTAATGGATTGATTTTACGAAATTAGTATGCGTTTAAAGACACTTTAACACTTTACTGTAATATTGAAATAAAACACATTTTCAATAATGTAAGCTCAATTTTATTATATTTATTTCTAAATTGAATAAAAATATTTAACTTTTAAGACAATCGAATTGATTTATCCAAAGTCTTCGCTAAAAGAAGTAAGTTGAAATTACATATTGAATACACAAGAGTCTAATGCAGTTTTCAAAGTTTTTAAAGTGTGCTATCAAATTTAAAAATGTATATATTAAAAATATAATGCTTTTTTATTACAAGTAAAATTTGTTTAAATTAAAGAAAAATACATTGTAAAAGAAAACTTGTTTTTACAGCTATATACCACATATTTTACAGTTAAAAACTGCTTTTCTCTCCGATAACTGTGACTTTTTATAAAGTGAAATATATTCCTCACGTGAAGAAATTTCAAGTGTTCCCATTATCTACAATTACAATTTTACATAACTTATTTGTGTGAATTCGTGTGTTTTCAGTATTAACTAACATAAAAATGGAAAAAAAGATCGTGACTGTTAAATGTAAAAGATGATATGAGAAATATGAGAATAACATTGTTACACACATTTTTAAGACCAAATATAAATGGAATTATCAAAAAACATCAAGCACAAATTTCTTAAAAAAATATTCCTATTATTGTGTAATTAATCCCTTTATAAATGCATGCTGTTGTTTTTGCATGTTATATTATTTTATTTTACATTCAAAATTATTATCATGAACTATTTTTACTCAGTGCATTATAAGCATGTAAACAACTTTTAAATTTATCTTTTTCTTTTAGTGTGCCGCCAAATTTTGAAGTCATTTACGGCCGTATTCACCAACCAGAGTTAAACGAGGTTTCAGGGTAAAGGGGCGAGTTAAGTCATGAAACGTTATTCACCACGACAAAAACAGCGATTAACTCGCCTATATGGATCCCTAGAATAACCCTACGACTTCGGAATGTTAGCGCCGAGTCAGCAAACAATGGCGGACTTAAGCGATATGTTTGTTGACATTGATGTGCAAGATTGCTAGCCAATCAGAAGCCATCTTACATGTCGTGTTCGGTTAACTCCAAAGTTGTTTTACACGGGAATAAGGAACGGCGAGTCATGCTAGAGTTGAGTTATATCCGAGTTAGGCTACACTCAAGTTAACTCGTGTTTGGTGAATACAGCCGTAAGAGTGTGTCGCGACAAGAAATAGAATCATTAGTCAAACGATAAATAGTACATCAGAAATAAGTATTATATCACGTGATACTTTTTATGTGTATGCAGTAGCAGCTATCGTTGTAAGAACAAAGGAGAGTATTTAGGACTCTTTTTTCTTGAAATAAGGGAGCACAGCCCACCGTTTAAAAAGAATTTTCATAAAAAATAAAATCAAGATTTTTTAGTACGCGGGTATTAGACTACGCACCAACTGAATATTATTCATCATTTTGATAAATGATGTTCTTTGAAGGACTCTATTTCATCCTAATTACAAATCCAGTTTTAATTTCTGTTGCAAATTTTTATCTCTTCAACATCATGAAATAATACATTTTCTGCTTGCCAGACATAAGTAGAAAAATATCTCCTTTAATAAATTTACATCATTAGATTGCTTTTGAGCGGAATATCACATTTTAGAATAAGAATTAAGCAGCTAAACAGATATGCACTTAAACACAAATAAGTACCTTTTGCTACAAAGGACTAAAATACATTTCTTCTCTATTTTGACAGAAATTAAATTTTTTTGTTCAAAATAAATTACCATTTTAAGCTACATATCACTTCGTTTTTAGTTGGCACATCTTAAAAGAATACATCTTCTCTTACGCATGGGGTTTAAAAAAATAGTAATTAATTGAAATCTTAAAATTTCATACATAATTAAAATTTTGCGAAATGAATTAAAAATGAGATAATTTTGTATTTTTGTTTTGTGTAAAACAGTTGAATTGATTATGGCACACACAAGAAAGCAATTTGTCTTTCTAAAGTTTAGGAATGTTTGGAAGGAGCTCCTCCAGATCATTCAAAACGTAGGCAACGAAGTCACGTGATAAGACTGATGACCATGTTAGTTGTTCGTATCACTGCTCATCAGAAATGCATCTTTCCTGGCGCTGCATATTATTACTACGAACACACCGTGGGCTGTATTTTAAATGGATCACAAGAGTTGATCTCCATCACAGAAGAGAAAGAGGTTTCTTCCTCATTGTGATAATTTACAAGGAATCATTAGAAATGCCCCAAAGAAGATATTGAATTTATTTGCGAATTTTTTAAGTCTAAGCGATTTATTTCTTATTTATGTTGTATAAATGCAATTTATTGTTATTATTATTTGTTAATTACAACGGATTTAAAATAAGATAAAGAATTTTTCATTGGCATTTTTTCTAATATCATTTGTTCGTGACATTGTGTTAAAAATGTAAATTTTTCAAAGCATTAATTTTTGAAAATAGGAATTTATTTTTAAAAGTTTTGCTTAAGTTTACTGAAAAAAAATTTGGTAAAAATTTACTGTACGGTCGCTCTTGGCAACTTTTTAAAAAATCTCGCCAATTTCGCCAATCTGGTCAAGCGAAGTTTGATAATAAACAGAATATTCCATTTTTCATTAGTCGGAATCCATCATCTGTGATTGGTCAGAATTGGTTGGGTTGCCAGAAAATGTTATTTATTGCTAGCTTTGGAAAATCACGCTAAGAGCAACCGGACAGTAAATCTGAGTCAAAAATTTGATTTAAAAATATCAAGTTATATTATTTAAAACGTATTTATCATAATGTATTTCAGTTTATGAAATTTACATGCTTAAGTACTTAAAATAGTTATTAATTGTTAAAAAAGCTATTATATGTATTATGATAGATAATTTTTTTAGTATTTTAATATATTTACATTAAATAATATATTATGCGTGCTTAATATATTTTGCATGTATAGAAAAATCGGAACTACTTTGATATACCCTCCCCCCCCCAAATCGGAAATTTAGCAACTTTTTTTCATCGCCAAGCAAAATACCTGTTTTTGGCGCCTTTTTATCTCGCCAAAATAAATTAAACTTAAAAAAAAACCCTCAAAAGACGGTACAAAATACAAGAAAATACTAAATTTGACAACAGCAAAAACCTAAAAGCTGAAAAAATCAAAATTGGCAACACCAAAATAAGAAACAGCCACCCTAAAAAGTCCGTAGGGAGTGCCAGATTTGGCGCGTAATTTTTGGGGGTGTATATCAAAGTTGTATCGAAAAATTTCCTTTGCTTTCTTGACAATTTTAGGTACAATGTGATTAAAAAATTTGCTAAAAATTATACGGATCTTATAACAGCTTTTTGAAAATAAAATACTTTATTTCTATTTCAATATTTTCACTTATTTATAAAGTAATTTTTGTTAATAAGTAACAAATGAGTACGGAGTTGATCATAATGATTCATAACAACCCCGTAAGTATGTAGTACTTTCAAGTAACGAGGGCAACACCTGAGCTTAACACCTTTTCTCTACTCCTTGTCATACCAACAGAGGAATGTTAGCAATATGGATAGGTTCTGTGATCGAGGAAGATCAAAATTGTCAATTCTCCCATGAAGTGAGCTTTAATATCCCCGAGATGACCAACACAATATATAGTCGCTTTTCCAAACACTACTTCACTTTTCCTGATAATGTTTGATTTAGGTGCTTGATTTAATCTGACTTAGGACTGTACATGAGAACTCAGGTTAAGTCACTACGCTACTCAGCGAGAATATGGAATCAAGTTCCCACTATTAGATATTTATGACGAAAATAAAATCATTACTTTCTTTCAAAACCTTATCAATTATTGTCATCAATCATCCAAGAAAACGGTCATTCAAGCAAAAAGTATCAAGACGAGGATTAAAACCGCAAGATCATTCGAGAAAGAGCAAAAAAACTATTAACCGTTTCATGCAAAAACAAAATTGATTTATTAAACAAGTAACTTAAGTCTTAGAAAATTACAGGGCTTTCGCTCTCACCATCAGTCTCCGCATCTTCAGTAATAGTCTCCTTAAAAAACTCGATGAGAATTAAAGGGGTTAATATGAAGAAGACGTGAGGTGAAACGTTAAAGATAAAATCTTCATTAAAAAATCATTTTATGGTAGCTCAGTGTGTGTATAGGTGATTAAATGAAAGAAATATTCAAACTTTGATGGAGATTACCTTCTCTTTCGAAATTAGCAGCCAAATGCAAAAATTATGTAAAACTGAGAATTTTCTACAGTGTTATCTTACTTTCTTGCCTATTAATGCCTCTTCTCTGAGGGACGCAATTGTAAAATAATCCTCCATAATGACTTTAGGTGCTATTAATTCTTTAAATAAATTTGTTTTTCGTTACTTGAATAATAAAATTTTACAACGGAGATTCCTTGTTTTTACTCCAGATAATTTTTAAAAATTTTTGTTATTAAGCTATGCATAAATCATTTAAAAATAATATAATTTGTCCTTAGTAATGAAATATTTTTAATAACTTAAAATAAGATGAATGTGCTAGTTTATATGTTTTTTCATTGACATTTTTTTTTTAAATATAATCTGCACAAGATATTGTATTGAAAAATGTGATTTTTTAATACACTAAAAACTAAACTTCAGGAAGAAAAAAAGACTAAAATGAGCAATTTTAATATAAGCTCATAAATATAAAAAGTGCGTTAAAATTTTACGAGATTTAGATTTTTTGTATTCGGTAAAATTGTAAAGATATTTTAATTAAAACTGTTTTTAATTAAAGTGTTATAATAATTTATTCATAACAATAGTAATAAATGTATATATAATGATAAGTTCACTCATTTAACAGATTTACATTAAAGAATGAACAATCCTGTATACATGCACACATACACATAAAAGTTACATAAGAAGTTGCATTAATTTTAATTTTTACTGAATAGTTTTCATCAAAAATTAAACTTTGTAATCAATAAAGAGCAAAGGAAGCTCAAAAAAACTACTAAAAATTGTATTTATAATCTAGAACTATATATCTCTATTCAAATATTTATTTTTTTAAATATATATATAACAAGAATTTTATAAATTTAAAGTGCTTAAGAATTTAAATTTTTTAGAGTTAAACGAAAAGCATGAAAATTAGAATATTCCATTAAAATTAGGAAAATGTTCAGTAATATGCACATATAACTTATTTTAATTAATTAGATTTCAAATAATGTATATTCATTAGCAAAGAAATGGTGACATATATTCTAATAAGGAATTTTTTCTAAAAAATATCACAAAAATCAACTAACAATTCCCTTTAAATAATAAAAAAAAACGTTTTGAAAATCCCAAAATAAATTAGCATAAGACAATCTGAATTATTCTTTAATGTATACATATGTTCAGTTTTAATAATATTTGAAATTGTCAATAAATAACTATGGAAGTTACATTTGATTTAAAAAATGAATGAACATTAGTATTGTTAACTCTACAATTCAACAATCATATAAACTACATGAAACTATTTTTCATCAGTATTAAAAAATTTTCCCAAAGATGTAAAGAGACTCAGAAAAGATCTAGTTGTATTTTATTTTTAGATGATTGAAAAATTATCATAAAGGAAATTTATGAATTGAAATTCAGATAAAATTCCCACTTTCTCTTTTCAGTACAAAAGAATTGTAATCGTAAGATTTCTTAAGCAATATCAGGTAATTTTTTATTTTTTATTTTTTGTGAGTTTATACCATTTACATTTGAAATAATTTATTGAAAAATCAAATGAATAAATAAGAAAATTATCTATTGCCAACAAAAATTTTAAAGTAAAAACTTTTTATAATACAGAAAGTAATCTCTTCCAAATTGAAAATGAAATTCAGAATTTTCGTGAAAATAGGGAATAAATTTGTGTCACATATTGCTTGATTCTTAAAAAAGAACAATTTTAATAAATGAAATATCAACAATTGTGATTAAAAGTTTCCTGAAATTCAAGTTAATCACAATCTAAATTGACTAATCATACCTAGTTTGTGTTTTTCCTGAGAAAAAAGGCATGCAAATTCCTGTACATTATATATTGATGCAATGATTATTAAATTCATGCAAAATTTAAAAACATAAATTGTGTTTTTATACACTCATTCTAACATTAATTTGCTTAAATTAGTTTCTTCTATGGAAGTAAGTTATTAAAACAGATTATTTTCATTAGATAATCATTAGGTGAAAATATTATCAGTTTTGTATGAATCACTGCTGTAATGTTACAGGAATGAACATATTCCTCACAAAAACTATGCAACCAATTAGAGACAATTAGCATGATGCGTGTAAATGAGAGAAATCATCAAAATACCCCGGTGACACAACCCAGTAAACGGAACTACTCGACGTTTGAAGGCTAGAAACTTCCGGAAAACAATAAAGAAGGGTTAGTTCTCATTGGATTGCAATGCGTTACTCCAAAAGCCCACGCGAATAACTGTGTTGTCGAAATACCGCTCATTAACTCGGTCATGTCTGCCATGACCAGGAAGACCGATCACATGGGGTTTTTCCTCCCTATAGCTTAAAAAAAAATAAGGTTGGGACTGTAAAAATGTATCTCTTCAAAGACCTGTTAAGACCAGCAGCTTGCAGACCGCATGCGTGTTTGGCATCGGACAGCTTATATTACAAGTTCTCAAATAGATTAAAATGCTTGTTGCAAAGTGTATGTAAATGATGAAAAGCTATAAAATCAGAGTTGTATGATGATGGTTAATATTTATGCTTTTGTTTAAAGTTTTCTGGCTGAATAGATGTCTTGCATTTCTAAAACTGTGTTAAAAGAAGTTTAATAAAAGTGTTAACACTTTAATATATTCATACATTCATTATAAAATAAAAATTAATTTGTTGTATTAGTTTTTGAGAAAATTTGTCTTGTTTTAGTAATTTTATATATGGAATTGAATACGAAAACTTTAACGTACATTCATAACTAGTGTTTAAGGAGGCGACTTTGTTATCATCTACCACAAACAAATTAATCCTGTTCCACTTGAAAAAGTCAAAAAAATATTTAAAAAATATTCAGAAATCATACCGTAAATATCTGATTTCTTTGTTACATTTTTATCATTTTTTAAAACAAGAGCTAATTTAACCAGTAATTGTAATTCAAAGTAGATTTTGAGCAACTATAAATATCCATGTCTGAGGTGATTTAATTATTCTTGGGCTCAATATTCAATACCCAATTCACTAGATAGTTCAAATAGGAAATAAACCTTTGCAAAAAGAGAGTTAAGCATCACACTGCGCATAATATTAAGTAAGATTTTTATTTTTTGTGATTTGTTCATGAATTATTATAGATTTTGCCATACAAAATAATGTAATAAGGAGTAAATTGTACTAGAATTGTGTACTAGAATACTTTACTCTGTGTAGCCAATATTCATTTAACACTGAGAGAGAGAATTCTTTTCCAATTCTAAACTCCCGTTATTTTATTCTATGATTTAAGACATTGCTTAAGGAAATAATTAATAAATTTTAAATTGATAACACTCAAAATTTCTCACTGCTGTAAAAATTTTCCATGGAATCTAGAATTTATAAGATTATTTGAGTGATTTCCAAAGCTCAACAGATCAATCTGTCTTTTGAACTAACTCAGAAATTCTAACACAAAATTTCTAAAAATAGAAATTTTATCGTTTCATTTTAAAATTCTAAAATTGTAAAACATCTCTTATATTACATGCATCAATAAATACAATATAAAAATGCTAATTATTATTTTATATTCTTGCTGTGATACATACATCAAGCGATGATGCTTTTTTGATTGAAAGAATAAAAGTTTCAAGTTGCTTCGGATTAAAATATAGATTTTGAACAATAACAAACTTGCGAAAGTTTGAGAAAAAGATTTGAGACCAAATTTATTTTGCAGTAGTAACCTTAAGGAAGCAAGTAGATTAAGGAAGTTAGTAATGTGTATAAAGGAAAATTTTAATTAAAATGCCAAATTTTGAAATTTTGACACGGAAATTATTCCAATATTACATATATGCATCTTTTCTGCACGACGAATTAGTGCAGTTTTGACATAGAAGATAGTTTTGTACTAAAAACATAGCTTGTCAAAGTTACAACGTTATTATAAACAACTCAAATAAAAAATTCAATTATAAAGTTATCTAGAAATAATAGCCTTCTAAATCGGAATGGAACAATACAAACCCACAAAATACCTTATTGTCAGATTTAAAAATCGCTTAAAGAATAATAATCTCTATTGATGAAAATTAATATGATATACAACCACAATTTTATTATTATTGCTCTACAAATATTGATTTAACAATATGTGATTATAATTCTTCAGCGGTGTCAAAAGTTTTTCGTTTCTATTTAATTTTGAAACTGTCGCGACTTCACTCAGATTTATTTTTCAAAGCTCAATAATTGCTTGTCAATGATTGATGGTTAAGCACATTGTTTATGTTTAAGCGATACATACTCAAATACAAATAATACACAAATATAAACTAATACCATTTTTTTTATAGTGTATTAAAAATAAGCAAATGATGTTTACTAAAACTCATTCTTATATTTAGTTATGACTATACATAAGAAATAAAAGTTTAGGAAAAATATTTGATCTGAATTATTTTATTGCACGTACTGGTGTATTTTTAAAGTTTGTATAAATGATGAAGTTTGTAATAAATGATACAAAATTTGAGGAAAATTTTAAAAGAAAATTTATTAAAACTTTTAGGATTAAAAAATTTTATATATTTTTAAATAAATTTATTGAAATTAATATCAACCATTAACAGAAATGCAATAAATTTTGCAAGATATGCAAAATAAATTATTATTATTTTACATATTGTTGTATTATTGAGTAATCGATCATTTATCGAGTATACGGGTTATGTCGTGATATAAGGATTAAAAGTATAATAAATTTTTAGTTTGATATTTCAACGGTTTTTTTTATTAAATTATTATCAATATTGTTAATAACATTATAATAATATACAATATTAAAATTATATCAAACTAAACATATTACCTAATTAATTTACATGAAATTCCTGTGAACGTTACTTAAAAAAAATTATCGACTCAAAATTATTGAGAAATGAAAAAAAATTATTTGTTCGAATAAACCATGAGAATAAACACTCATTATAGTATGTGAAATTAAGCCTAGTGGAACAATGAAAGCTGGATTAGCTAAGTTTATATATCTTGATAAGCCACTGTGTTACATCTTATCTCAGACAGATACATTTATCTCAATAAAACCCATGAAGGTTAACTAACAAAAACATTTTTTTTCTTTGTTTGTATACCTTGAACAAGTTATAAGGAAGATGCTTTCTGAATTACCACACAAATCAAGATCTCGACACAAAGTATTCAAAAACAATTACTTAATTTATATTTCGCAACGATAAGCAAAAAGTAAACAAAAATGAAACGAATGTTAACATTCCTTATTCATAATTTCAAATAAAAATTTTAATCTATAACATAAAATAATTTAAAATGAATTAATTATGAGATATTTTTAAGTTGGTATATATATATTTTTCTGTAATGTTAATTCAAATTATTTTTTATGTATTTCATATAACTTGTTTTGTTAATTATGAAAGAGAAAAAATGAAGGAAATAATGAGTAAATATATTTACAAAAACAATTTTTATAACAAGATTTTTATACTTACTTTAAATTAATATTTTAATTTTTTTTGTCTTTGGTTAAATAGATATTTAAAATTTGCTATCAAAAAATAAAAATATATTCTTCATAAACAAATATTTTCTCAAATTTAAATAATGAAATTTAAACAGTGTGAAAACTACTTTGAAGAAACAAGTAATAGTTTTGGAAAAATTAAAGTTTTGTGTTGCAATTTTTAACAAATTTTTCCAAATGTATTTTAGTTTGAAGGAAAAACAACCGTTTTCTTCAGAACAAGTATTTATTTAATTATTAAATTTAAAATGTATTTTTATTTAAAAAATTTTTTTATTGAGGATTAACTTTTAAGTTATTATCGAAAGTCTAATTTCTTAATTTTAAAATGTTATTTTAATTTGCTGTTTGATAATTTTTTTTATCAAAGCTATTCCGAAAAAAGGATAATGAAAAATAAATAATTTTTCATGTACGACGGAATGTTTCTATGCGAGAATTCTAGCCATTTAAGTTTAATTTAATAAATTAATCTAATGAATAAATAATGTCGAGTTGAAGTGAGAACGACTGCGAGGAATGGAATGAAAATTAAATCAGGATATTAGTCTTTCTCTAATTCAATTAGAGTTATTGTAATTAATTGAAATTGTAATTATCTCTGATTCAATCTTTCTGTAAAGTTACTGATGCTGCAATGATTGCCATTCTTTTCAGCCTTTTAAAATTGTCATCACCACCAAACGTAGAAATAAAATATGCTCGGCATCGGACCCTTCTTCATATATCCCCAGTTGTTATATCAGCATACTTTTCTGTACCCAAAACTGAGATGGGGTCTAACAGTTAGATGGAAGCAGCCAAAAGTGGGAGTCTTCGTGAATTAAAAGCAAGGATTAAACAATCCTCAATACTTGACCTGCCACTTCCAGAGGTATCACTTCACTTGGATGACATTGCGACCAAGGCATATTCAACATACCCCAACCATAACTAACGAACATGACGGATCTTTGGTAGGGTCAAGATTCAAACCCACTGTCTTTCGATAAAAAGAACGAATATCCCAATCAACCTTGCCACCGCGGCCTCATATATCCCCACGATGACATTTTTTTTTTTTCTAAAATAAATGTTATCTACCACATTTTTTAATTTCTAATTAGTACTGTTTCTCCATTATAACGTATGTGTTTTCACTTTTCTAAATACGTCTTAGGTTGGAAAGGCACAGGAATGAGGCTGAAAGTATTCTTGACTTATGTGTCTAATAATTTAGCAAAAAAAGGTAATTTTCAAGCGTTCGACGATTAAATTTTAATTGATCTATGTGAAAAGCCCCATTTCGTGTTGTAGCGTTTTAAACAAAACTGACTTTTGTTTTAAACTAAATTAAGCAAATATTCTTAAAAAAATACTATTAAAAATATCATTCATTTTCAAATTGCAAAATTTTCCCAAAAGCTAGGAAATTGGAATCCACGATTCTCAAATGCTCTTGCAGGCTTTACCCACTAATTGAATATATTTTACCTCGCAATATCTAATCCTATTCAAAACTGACCATAACGATGTTTTGAAAATTACCATAAGAAAAACTTCTAAGGTAACGTTTTTTATATTAAATCTCCTTCAAACAGAAAAACGTTATGCTTTTGTTTCTTAGGAACATAATAAATTACCTCTCCACGGGACAACCACACAGTGCTGTTGTCAGCAGTCATTTAATCATCCATACAACAGAAAGTAAGAGTTAAAGCATATCGATCTATCAATGTAAAGTTTCCTGCAAGATGGGTTTGAATGAAATCATAAAAAAAAATGGATAAATCTTCGAATGAATAAATCAGCTAAGACCCTTGTACACAGAAATTGCCTTCCCAAAGTTAAACGATTTATTTTAAATTTAATATGACAGCCCACTAAGCTTAACGATCCATGGCAGAAATTTATAGAAACAAAGATTCGATTTGTCCACAGAGCATTCTGGAATAATTGAATATGAGCAAAGAAATCTATGATATATTTTTACTTTAATATCCAAAACATGGTAGTATTATTTGATCAATGTTAGTGAAATTTATGTGCGTGATTCTGATGTAAATGCATTGAAACATATAATTTAAATCATTATGTTCTTATTTGTATCGTAAGTATTTTTAATAGGAAAAATCTGAGTATATTCTACGTAATGGAAAAATGGGCGTTGCCATTTCTTTGTCATGATCTTGGAAGATTTAGAGTTGCTGTAATCGAAAATGATTTGTGTTTCAAGTCAAAATGTATGTTCTATTATGATTTTACATATAGGAAGTTTTGTGATATACAGGACATAAAATCTCTCTCCCTATCTACGTATATATTAATCATAAACTGAAAACACTCTCTTTCAATATTTGATTTTATTAATTGCACATTTTTTGGAAGACTTTGAAGATTATATAACGATAGTACAATTTCTGTGCATTTAAGTATTTTGCTTAATCTAACTTTTCCTGAAGATCATTTATTTAATAAATTAATAAATAAAGAACTAAAACGAAAAAAATCAAAATTTTTATGTGGTAATAATATTTAATGAAGAATTTATCCAAGGTTTTTGTCCAAATTTTCTTGTTATTGTTGCACATGATTTATAATTGAGTTATGAGAGCAGTATGGACAGGAGGGAATTAAAATTCTATATTAATCTATTATTTTTTATTTCAAACTCTTTTCAACTTAATCATTTCATTCAAAAGCAAATACCTCGGAAAGATAAAAATGTGACATTTAGCTCTTCAAACAGTTTATAGTTTTTCTCGAATTTTAATAATTATTTGAAAATCAATTAAGAATAATATAAAATAAACAAATATAATTAAATGTTTTATGTAAACCAATTAATAATAAACTGTTTCATTCTGAATATACCTCAGTTGAATTTTTTATTTGTATTTTTTGTATCACTTTTTTCTACGAGAAAGGTATTTTTTTTTAACAGGGACTTTTAAATTTTTAATACAGATAATATAGAAAGAATATGACGTATAAATTTTTAATGCCTCCTATAAAATACAAACACACCTATCCGATGATATTTTAAAAGCTGAAATTCTTCATGAATACTTAAACTATCCCATGTTAAATCCTGATATTTCAACTAAATAAATATATGAATAATATATTAACGTTCCATTAAAAATTCAATATTTATCTCATAAAACGTGCATACTTTCCTTACATGCGTACATTTATTTACATACAAATTCTCATTCTCTAATTAATAACAATCTAAATGTAAATCGAACGAATATTTAATTGCTTTTATTTCTTGAACTAGCTTTTCCAATCATGTCTGAACCCGAAAAACAAATCAGCCTTTAGGACATGATAGCATTATACAAACAATAAGAAGCCATGATGAATGAGTTGTTTTTCCGTTTGATACGATATCTATCATATTAAATGGAGAATGATCGTTTAATTAAAAGGTAAACTTATACCGATGTCTATATCTCTGAGGGAAATAAGGTTTCTTCTTCTTGGTAAACAAACTTAATTGTGATGCGAATAAATTAAATAGCTACAGTTTTAATATTAAAAGGCAAGCCTGTATTTTTGCTTCATCAAAATGAATCTAAAGTTAATAAAAAGTAAACTCTAAAGAGCTATAAAAGCATTTATAAAAATTCAAATTATTATAATTTAGTTATAAAGTCGTATAAAATAAAACTCTTTAGATATATATATATGATAATGTATTTAAAATTGAAAACAATTGATAGAATTTTTTAACGTGTGTGGTACTCTTTTCATTTTTTAGTATATAGATTATTATCGTAAATGGATAATTTATTCAATTAGATATCAGTTTTGACGTTAGTAAACAGCGAGAATTATTATATTTAAAGATAATTTTGTTGATATGGTCTGTTTCGTTAATCAGTTGTGCAACAATCTTCTTTTTCAAATGTATCAATTAAATAGTTTATTTAAAATGGAAGATATCCTGCTAACCATGGCTTAATTTTTGTTGAAACTATCTCCAGTTGGAGAACGGTACTTCTAGAATACCTCAACAAAAATTACCTATTTATATACGAACTTAATTTTATACTATTTATTTACTTATTTTAACAGTAAATTTTTTGTAATGTATATAAAATAATTTTATATGATAGATGATTAATGAGAATGAGTTGAAACGACGAATAAATGACAAGTAAACAAATATTAATCATATAATGATTAGAAACATGTATAAAAAATTTGTACGGTTAGAGCTTGAAAACAAAAATTAATTTTATAAATATAAAATATAATAATAGTGAGAAATTTTGCAAATTTTAATATTACTTTTTTACAAGTGAATACTATGAACGTTTACAATATATTTTTCTTTTTCTCTATTGTGATATGAGCAAAAAATATTTATAAAAATAAAAAATATTTTAAATTAAAATAATTCTGATAATACTTCAATCTTTTTTCTTGAAAGATAATGATTGGAAAATCTTGAATAGTATTTAAAATTATCTAATAAAATTATTATAGTCTTAATCAATATTCTCTAACCTCAAGATGAACTATTAAAGCATCAACTTCTCATTTTTAAATTTCAAAGCAATGCTAACAATATATACTAAAAATACAACTAATAAAACGATATATTATTGATGTTTATGTGGAATATTTCTTATTAGATAAATTTATATTTCTATATTGTTATGATTATAATAAATGTTTCAAAACTCATAAGAAATAATGTGAAAATACTTCTCGTAGGAAATTTTATACAGTTTACTTTTAAGAGGCAACAACCAAATTCCTGTGTGGGGAGGCAAATAATTTTTAATGGGCTTTATTCAATTAATGGATACCTTTTATTAAAACTATAGCTATAATAATGTTTTAAAAAATATATGTCATATTTACATCACAACTTCAAATCAATATTGAGACTAATCATGTCTAATAGTAAAGACTATACTTTCCAATGTGTAAAAGTTAACTATAAGATCCTGGTTATAAATGATAAATAATAAATGATAAATAATAAAATGATAAATAGTGGTTGGTGTGTTTTTTATGCATGAATTCTTAGAGGTTTAATAGATTCCTACCTTTGCGACTCGTGAATATAGCACATCTCAAGTTATTTAAAGACAACTAGAAGATATATTTTAAATATCTAGAAGTATTTACAACAGTTTTGGGTGGGTTAAATTTTCCATGTAGCTGTGCCAAATTTTTTATTTTGAAAAAAGTACATAATGAATGAAATACTTTAAACTATGAAAATATTTATAATGTGAAAAGATTTTATGTGTGTTATGCTATTGTTTGCAAAGATGTACGCGCATGAATGATGATACTCTTCCTAATATATGAATATAATTACAAGAAAATATTTTAAAGGAATATTTATTAAATATACATGTTAAATTAATTAATAATTTTAACTAATGTCTTTAATTAGATAGGCATTAAGCATATCATTCACGATTTAAGGACTTAAGGACCATAGATTTGAATTCATCGGCAATAAATAAACAAACTGATAAAAGTGAACTACACATACATACATATATATATATATATATATCCAAGCTTATGAATCTTATAAACCCTATGATTTACATTGCAGGTCACTTTGAAATATTACTTGGTCAGTTTAGTCACATAATGTAACAGAGTTCTGTTTTCAACTGTAATACCAGGTCTTTTAGGAACAGTAGAAAAAATGAAACGTGTGCAGAATTTTAAGCTTTAAAATCACGGCTTAAAGTTGAAGTAGCAAAGGCTTTATGATATTTTTGTACTTTATTTTATCGTAACCTGTAATCGCTATTTTAGATTTCACACCTAAACTCAAGCTCTTTTTTTTGTGCTTTTTAAAACCTACTTTTATCAAAAAATGTTTGAAACTGCTTATGGTGTTGCATAATAGTCTTTTCTTTTTCCCTTTTTTTTTCAACATGAGTTAGAGAATAAGTAAAGAAAAGGTTAGATAAGAAAAGTTTCCGGATTGATTCTAACCTTCAAGAAGATTCTAAGGCTAAAGTGTCATTAGACGCCTTTTCTTCCTGACAAAATTAATGATTTTATTGCCATTGGATTTTCTATTGTGTAACATAAAGATATCGATAAAGTAATGTCAAAGTGATTGATAAATGCAATTTTTAGACGCAGGATAACCTCTTGTTTGAAAAGTTCTAATGTGCAACATAAACTATTTACGAACTAATGATATTAAAATAGTTATATAAAGGTTTCAAAATAATTAATTGATCTGTGAAAAAATTTAGTATTTGAATACTATTATTTATAAAAGATTTAAGAGTGAGAAGTTACTAGGATTTTATGTGACTTTAATCTCATTTAAATAAATTTTATTTAAATTATTCGTATTGATTGTATTATGTAAATATAAATCCTTTGATGAATGAAAATATTAATTATTGTTAAGAACTCTGTTTACTATAATAAAATGTAATCTTCCTTTTAATAAGAAATCAATATATTATTTAGCTTTAGAGTTTATGAAACATTTGAAGCTATATATTTTAAAATGATTTGTTAATCAAATATATATTATTATTATTATCATGAATATGCATAAAATATTATTTAATTTTTATATAGTAAAGTATCATCATATAATGTTAGTTAATTATCAAAGATTATGGAGAATTTTTAATATTTTTAAATAATTTCTTTATTGGTGTAATATAATTTTTATAACATGAAATCAAGATATATTTTATGTCTTTAAAATTTCTGAATAATTTTTGTGAGTTTATAACTTCCTTTATTACTTCATATATATATAAAGCAAGGGAAATTATTTAAAATTTCAAGTAAAGTTATATGTCTTTCCCAAGAAAACATCATGCTCTGCAAGAGACAACAAAAATTCATAATATATAAATATAGGATAAAATATTTTTCAATTCAATATGCAAATATAAAAATTCTTGATGAAGGAAAAGTGACAACGGAATAATTTAATGTAAGATCTTCCTGTTTTTAAATGTTTATTAATAAAGCAATGAAATAATCATTTTAGCTTAGTTTAAAGGACGATCTATACATTGGAAATTGTCATAAAGCTTCTATAAGCATCCACTTGTATTTATTTTCTGAAAATCTTTTTTAACAGATAATAATCCATATTAAAAAATCGCAAAGGAGGAAATCTGGAAAACCTCCAAGTATCCAAACTGATTAATTTCAAACGGAAAATAAGGGAAATTATTTACAATTATTTTAATTAATTATTATTTTAGTATTTAATTTTTTTCGTTGATGAAGAGCTATTATTTTAATATTTAATTTTTTATTGTGATGAAGACGAATTCACACATCTAATTTTTTTAATTGTTATTATAATTTTTCATTTATAAAGTTTTTCTTAGCAATGTGAATTATATTCTATATGTATAAAATAAGGTAATTATATATCTAAGAAAATTTCACACTTTTTCGATAGTTAAGTAATAAAATGAGCATCCTGAAGTTTTTGGCGACATTTTTTTTATTATGAAGGGGAAAAAAAGAAAAGAAAGAAAACGAGAACTTTCAGTAAAATGCTGAATTCAGCAAACATCAGAAAAATAGATTGCTTTTGTTGCTTTGTTCTTTTATTTAGTGATTTTTTGGCCGCGGTTTAGGAAACACACTATAAAACTTCAATCTATTACGTTAATAGTAGGAGAAAATCATGGTATTTACTTTTTTTTGCTGATTAACTTTATTTAGGTGAATTCTTTGATAATTGAGTTTTTCTTGCTGATTAACCTTATTTAGGTAGATTCTTAAAAAAAAAATAAATAAAAACTTCATCAATCATTCTTGATTCTTTATTATTTACACGTAAAATATTAATATATAAATATTTTAATCGTGTCAAGAGTAAAATTAAATACCTTAAAATTTAAATACAATTTTTGCAATCTTATTTAGAATTACGTATTTAGTTTAAAAATTTAACCGATTTATTAACCATAGAATCAAATCATGAGATTCTAGAATAGAAAATTTATGATCATCATTAAATGTGTGTGAAAGTAACTTTATTTTACTTTTTCTGATTCGTAATATGAATTTTTATAAAACATGAAGTTGAAACAACAATTAAAGTGAAATAGCGGTGACTGATAGCCATAAAAGGAGAAAATGTTCATTATTGGAAACGACTTTTTAAAAGCCTATAAAATATTAAAGCAATTTGATTAATCACATTTTTATCTTAAGATGTACTATAAAAGGAAAAAATTATAATAATTGTATAAGTTGTTTTTAACTTTATTTTGTCAATATTAAGTTTAGGTTTTTAATTTTGTAACTTAATAAAATTTATCACAGGAAAAATAATAAATTTAATACGATCCAATTATGTGTGTATATTGCGAAGCAATACTTAAATACCGAATACTAAAGAATTCGATACCGAATAATTATACCGAAATAGTGAATAATTTGAATAAATTTTTCTCATTTATTTTTACTGGTTAAACTAAAATACTGGGAAGCATATTTTTCACTTTTTATTTTAATTAAAATTCAGACTTATAATATAATAACGGCTTATTAAAAGATATTTATCGAATAACAATTTATCGAAAGTGTCATATTGCATAAAATTTAAATACTAGATACGATTTCTACGCTCTCCCCCCATTGTAGTAAAAATAAACTAACATAATTATTATTCTTTCGTGTCAAGAATTCTTTTTATGGGTTACCTGTTATTTTCAATTTAACACGATCAATCATTTAAACTTCTGAGAAAATATTGGAAATCAATCATGTGAGCTTTTTTTTTCTTAAATTCAGTTCCGTTGTCAACAGTTACTTTCGGGAGTCGGATAGCTCAAATTGATAAACGAGCCTCCTAAAGTGTCGGAATGCCTGGCACAGCGAAGAGTATCTCATCTGCATGCAAAAGCAATCGCCCGCAGGTGCAGCGACATTTTCGAATCTATGCATAATGACTTGGCAATTTTCTTGATGTTTACGTCGGAATTCTAATGGTATTTCGAATAATGCATAAAGTTATTTTGTATAAGCTGAGACAGTTTTTTTTTACTATTCCGATACGCAGACTTAAATTCAAAAACATCAAATATTTATTTTAATAACTCTTGTTCTGTCTACTAGAAACTAAGAAGAGAAATTTCGTTAAAATTCGACGGTATAAATTCAATAACTAAACAACTTTTTTCCCTCTAAATGAATATATTAATAAATATGTGAATGTAACAATATTCATTTCTTAATGCATTCACCAACTATTTGTCATCGGAATATTTGTCAGGGAATGACTGCAACGGAATGACATTTACATCAAGATGTCGGTTTTCAGCTAACACAAAGCTTAGGTTATGCTTCCTTTTGAAATATTAATTACAGCTTGTGTAATTAATTTCAAACATAAATAACGATGATATGTACTCACTGTAAAGTGCTTATTCTGGAATTTAATTAACTTGAGTGATTTGATTCTGTGCTAAATTTTTGAATTTACTTGAAAAACGAAGGTGTGTGGTTCTTCAACCCTTTTTAGATTGTCATTTCTTCTGACGGTCGAGAAAAATAATTTTAGTCCTGGAACCTCTTTTCATCGGATTCCAATATTATTATATTTTAAAAATAAAATTATGTTTATAATTTTTTCTTGAGATTAGAAAAAGTGACTCAGTTTTGATTCAGGTGAATGTGTTTACATTTTTAACATTTAGCATTTGAAATATATTTGAATGCGTGTGAGAAGAATCTCGACTTAAATCAATACAAATAAAATCTATTATTTTGTTTGTTCACAGAAATTTGGTTTATTTTTGAATAGGAAACAACTGCACAAAATGATGTGAAATTTATGGCGAGATTAAAATTTTTGCTAACGTAAATGGAAAATATTTCTTGAAATGTTCTTTTTGAGTTTGATTTTTTTAAAATTCAAATTTTAAAGAAATCAAATTCAATTATAGCATTTGTAATTAAAACAGTTATGCAAGCTAATTGGAGCTCCTTATGAATTATTTATGCCATGATATAATTAGTTTAAACGATATATTTTCCGTTTCGAAACTCTTCTCATTTCAAGAAAGAAGCATCTGGTTGTTTTCCCTTTTTTAAAATTTTCATGTTTTTGCTATCACTAACAGCAGAAAAAATATAATTGTACTTCCAACTCTCAACCAGATTAGAATTTATGTAATATAGGTGTTAAAACGTATAGGTACGTACGTATAGTTGTTAAAATGCAAGATCTCATGTCTTCAAGTTTAATTTAAGACAATTAAATTTTGTTTTTTATCCTTTGAGTTTTAAGCAAAAAGTTTCTGATGCTTGTTCTTCTTTTGTTTTCATTAGTTCTAGGTTTGTCTTTTCAGTTTATGATCAGGCGGAACTTCTAAAATCTAATTGCACATTTTTTCCGAGTTAAATTTAAATAAAGTGAGCATGTAGTAACTCAGGTGTCAACTACCCTATCTACCAAAAAGTATTTAGACACCTGTGATAAAAGAAATAAACATAACTGATTTCAATTCAATAGTTGATTCTCAATATGAGGCAATTAAAACCTTAACCTTCCAAGACATGCATTCTCGATAAGTGCAGTGATATTTTCTTCCACTCGATTTAAAGAAGATGTAAGTTCTTCCATTGATTTTGGACGGTTGTTTCATCCCTTATTTCGATCATCCAATTCAATACAAAAGTGTTCTTTAGGATCCAAGACCATACTCTGGGCAGGCGACGCTTCTATTGGTTCACTTCTTTGTCAGAAACCCAATCAATTGTGATTGTTGCAACGTGGCAAGTAGTGTTATCATCCTGGAAAAAATAATGATCCAACCTACAAAATTGTCCCACAATAGGAAGCACATTGTTATCTTGAATAGTGGAGAAGGAGTCAGTTTTGAGGATACATCTAACTGAGATCAAGAATCCCAGTCTATACCACGTTAATCATCTTCAGACCATAATTTCGCCTCTACCAAACTTTACAGAAGGCCTTCTGAAAAAAAACATTATCTAGGCCCAAAGTCCAGACTCTGCCATCCCATTGACAGAGCTTGAGCTTGAATTTATCATTCTAAAGAATTTGTTTCATTAATCTGCGGTTCAGCTTTGACGTGCCGCAGCATCTCAACCAAGAACCGCAGATGGATTTTATGATCAAAGGGTTATGGTGATAGTACGACTATGGAAATCAAGCAAATATGCTACATTGCGGATGTTATTTATCAAAACAACAATTTCAAATGCTTGTTGGAATTCCTGGAGTATTTTGGTCATCGATTTGGTGTAAATATTTGAATTTCTTTGGACTGTACCAATTGTTCTCTCTATCTTAGTTTCATGGTCTGCCATTTGAAACCCATTCCAACAATGGTCTCTCCCCTTCCATTTCTTAATTACAATAATCACTGTCGATTTTGGAATTTTTAAATCATTATATGTGTCCCTTAAGGATTGACCATTTCTATGATATCCCGAAATTAGCCTTTCTCTCGAATTCAGATAGATCTGAATGATATATTGCGTGTAATGCCATTTTGCGTGTAACTAATAGCAAAATTGTCATTTACATGTTACTTAAGTACAGAAGCCGTGGCGGAGATTAAAACCTTATTTATTATCTTTATTTGATAGCCTTATTTGCATGGGTTCTAAATGCTTATTGGTAGAAAGTATATAAATTCATTGAATCAATTGTAAATTGACTTAAACAGAGCACAGAGCTAGCTATATGAGTACATATAGCTAGTATCTAATAACTTTTACCTGAAGGGAATGTTCAAGCTTTCGAAAACTCCTTAGACTTAGTATTAACTGTTTGATTCGTAAGAGCTTATTTCAGGATACACAACTATTTTGTAAAAATATAAGTAAGTAGTAAATATCTTTAAAAAAATATTGTATATATTTTCGAAATACGTATATTTTTCAAATTAGAGTTTTTCCCAAAAACTAGGTACACGTATTTTTTAGAAGATACGTCCTTCAAAAGCTGGTATGCTTCCCTTGCTAATTGGTATGCATTAATACAAGTTTGGTGTGTTGATTAATCAACATGAAAAATTTCATGTTTTAAAAAATTTATTTAAAAATTACTTTCGATAAAAAGTAAGAATATTTTAATTGTTACATTAATATACAAACTTTCAATCAACAAAAAAAATAATAATTATCGAAATATTTTACTATCAGCATATCCGTTTTTGAATGATTTATTTTTATTTTATTGATATAATCATCGTAACTTAAAAATCTTAAAGCAATAATTTTTAAAGTATCTGATAATTGCTGTTAAACACTCAAACTTTTATAATTGAAAAAAATCTATCAAAGGATTTATTATTTTAGAAAATACAATTCTCAAATTTATTTTATGATAGCAAGAATATCACTTTACTTAAACTTTTACTTTATTGCTCGAGCTGAATCAGAAAATGCTATATATTTTAACTATTTTTTTCAGAGAAATATCGAAGGATTGTAATAAAAAAGGTTAAGCCGAAATAAATTACGACCACCCGTGATTTTAGTTGACAGCGATGCAATCCGTTCCATATATAAGAATCTTTTGCCCAAACTTTTACTCTATCTTCCCATTACACTCGAGTCAGTTGATTCCTGAAAATATACAAAAGATTTATCATTAATAAAGTATGAACTCTAAGTATTTTTCAAATAAATAAAGTATTCACTTATCATGAAATGCATTTCTTTGAAAAAATAGAAACTTATAAATTTTGATTTATTTTTAAATTTTGACAAAGTGTAAAATAGTGATGCATTTCTTTGATGAATTGGAACGACAGTAGTAAATGGAAGAAATATATATTTTTTTTAAATTTTAAAGTTTCAGATTTTAGCTATTGCTTATGTAAAAAAGAATATAGAATAGACTTTCACGTTTTATAAATTGTATCAATAAAATTTCATTGATATATTCACTTTTCTGTTTTCTTATTATATACCAAACATTTATGAAATTCTATATTTTACTTTTGTATTTTTTATAAATTTATTTTGAAAATTAAATAAATACGTTTTTGTTTGCTTAGATTTTTCTTATAAATATATTTGGAAAAACAAATAAACAGGTTTTATTTTTTAAAAAATTTCGGATTTAATTCTTAAATGTAATTTAAATGAAGGTTTTTAAATGTTTTATCAAAACTTTTATTTATGGAACAATTTACAGGGTTATAATAACAAATGAAATTTAAATGAAAGGCTAAAATTTCAATAATATAGAAGTAAAAACCATTTATTCCTTGCAATTATTAAATGAACATGTGTGACTGATTTCTATTAACATTTAAAATTCATTCACATGCATATGCTTTATTCTGCATTTTAAAAAGGAATACAATATTTAAATAAATATGAAATTAATTTAATTTTAGAAAATTTTATGTCATATGTATTTTTCTGAATTTCTTATTGTCAAAAACAGCTTTTTCGCTTTATAAATAACCTTTCCTTATAAAATTAGGAACAAAGCATGTTAATCAAAATTTGATATTCGCTTCTTTAACACATTCATCTTAATTCAATTTAGAATAATTAAAATGATAATTTTGCAATCTAGAACATTAAACTAGTTATGTCTCGTTTTATAATAAAAAATCAAAACTAACTTGATTATTTGGTAAAATTGTAAGTTAACTATTCAAATCAGCAAAACTGATGATAATAATTAAATTCACGCATACAAAATAAGGTTGGCACATATTATTATTTATATTGATTAAAAACAATAATCATTAACTGTACATAAAAAGTAGAAAAAACATATAACTGAAATATGACTTGCAGCTTTATGTTACTCTTCATTATATTTTATCTAAATGTTTCTTTAAAAGATTTTAATTTTTAGAGAAACCAAATTTTACCTTGAATGTAATTGAAAAATATTATACTAGAGGATTAAATTTTGAAAATAGAACTAAGAAATTATAATCTATAAATTTCTTATGAATTTTTTAATATTTATTAAAAAATTCCTTAACTTTTTAACTCAAAATTTCAATAAGGATTTTTCTTTTGTTAAAGTTCTAGCAACAAATAGCGTTAAAAATATTTTTTTTCCTTCTAATTTTGCAAATCATGTATGAACTTAATGATAAAGAATATTTCAGCTTATTAAAAAAATTACAACTGTTTTTGTTTATTTTAAATATTATTAAATTGCTATTAGTAAATTAATAAAATCTGTATTTTTGAAAGTGACGTCCATATGTTTCAATAAGCTGAGTATTTGAGTTGGCATAAAAAGTTCAATATTTGTGCATTTGCAAAGAATTTAAAAATTAAAAGAAAATGCATTGAAAGCTATAATCCAAGAATATTTTATATGCTTATAATATATTAGCCCACTTATAGTCATAATAAACTCAAATAAAAAGTTAAAAAGAATAAAAATTAATCAAAAATGCAAATTTATAACTCAGAGAATCATGATGACAATTAATACATTATATAAAGATGCCACAGAGAAATAACTCCTTATTTTGCACATAAAAAATAAAGTTTGAGTGCATTCACATTAACACTTTCTTATTCTCTTCTTTGAGACATGAATTATGGATAAAAAAACTACGAAAGAAATTCCACAATATGCATTTCATATATAAAAACAATTAAATTGCCAAGATTAATTTTACGATATTCTTTCATGCTCTGCTAGTGTGAAATATGATGTGATTCCGCTACGCTATTAAAACTCAACAATGTTCGGAGTTACCTTATTAAACTCAATATATTCTCGAGAAAGCCATCTTAAGTGTCAACAGCATTCTAGCAGACAAAGCTACTGTTTGAATGTAACTTTCGTCGCAGGCATATTATTTCTTGGAACTGAATGTGTGTTATGTAAATTTGTTGTTTGAAGAAATGAAAGCTTTCTGAATTACCTGAATAATGCATAACTCCGTTCGCGTCTGGAGAATTTTTGAAAGTAAAATAAAAAATGTATACTTTTTATGGCATCCATATAGACGGAATTACTTATTAAAATAATAACACATACTGTAAGAATCTAACGGTGCCTAGATTGGGCACTGTTTGATTTATTTATACTTCATTATGAACAGTTGATTCTTATGAATTGAATTTGTAAGGTTATTTGAACTAAACAAAAAATTATAACTCGCATTAAAATTTTTCTAACATAATATTCCTTTCTAAGAGACATTCTAGACTTGATTAAAAAATTGTTTTTGAAAATAAATGTCGAAAGATATTTTAATAAAAATACCCTTTAATATTTATTTTACATGAATTAAATATATATATATTATATAGATAGATAGATATTATCATAAATGAGCATTTTTTTGTAACATTTTCAGTAAAATGTGCTACTGAAGAGTAAAGTAATTTTTCAATTATTTTCATGCTATATATATGTTTTAATATAAAATTAAAATTATATTGGAAAATATTTGTAATCTAAATTTGGAAAAACCATACGTATAATATTTGATAAAATTGTCTTTTTATATTAATTATTTAAAAACAACAACTTGATACTTAATAAATATTAGAAAATAATTTCAATAATGTAATTAAAGTAAAATATCAAGTACAGTTAGATTTCTTGCAAATATCTCATAAAGGCAATTAAACTTCATAAGAAAATTAAATTGATTACTTTATCAAGCAACAAACACAAGGTATTTCTTAAAAATTCTTAATGATTATTTAAAAAAAACTCTCATTCATTTTCATAAGAAATATTAAAGGCAGATACATGTATTCAACAATCTTAATCAAAATACTTTTCTTAAAACTGAGGTATATAAAATATTTTGATTAAGAAGTGTATTTGATATATTGATTAAATATGAATTAAATAAAATGGAAATTTTTTATGTTGTTTTGGAGATATTTTTACTAATGTTTGATGATCTTACTTTTTGGGCAATATAAAATTAATAAGTTAAGTTAATATTTCTTCATAAATTTGTTGAGGAACATGAATTGATAATCTCACACTTCTTTTGAATAAATTTTGAATACTTAACATATTAAGCCATGCCCTTTAACGTGAGAAAATGATCTGATAAAATTTAAAAGGTTAATACACAAATAGAGTAAAAAATATTTTGCATAATGTACCACTATATATCTATTAAAAACTGCTCTTTTATTAAAGTCATAACTTCTGTTTTTATCAAGATTTGGATACGAACCAGAGGGCCACAAAAAATGGTCATTAAGATGGTATCAAGTTTAGAGCCTACCTCATCTATCACACCTTGCTTGAAAAGAAGAGAACGTGATTAAATGTTTCTGTTGTACAGATTGAGGTCCTTAACACCCTTACCGAAAACCATTTAGAATGACGCTGTTTATCTGAGAGAGTAATGGGGGTTTTTTCTTGAAGCTATTTTTAAGATTCTAATCACTCTTCCTTTTTTTAGCACTTCGAAAAGAATGCTGAAGACTGTAAACTTATTTCTGTTGTGGTACTGTTATCAGAAAAGATGGCTTACATTATCGGTAAAAAGATCAGGGAATTTACTCTTTACAATAACACCCAAACTGTTATTTTAAGTGTATATTTCTTTGATGATTTTTTTATAATAGCTCAATATCTGGTTACTTTATAAAAATGATGCTTATACGTAAGCCACTCTGCAAGTGAATATTTGATAAATGAACATGTAAATAAAGATGATAAATAAACAAACGATTAGTTTTTAAATCCATCATTTCGGATTGCTCGATAATGAAAAAATAGTGATTAACTTAAAATGTGTTTTTCTAGATGCTCTCACAATAACACTTTATTTTTTGTTTTAACGATAAGACTCTCTATATTTTCAACTTATCCCATAATTTTTACGACCTCATATTTTTTAATTGTGTAAGACAGTTTATATTTCAGCAATTTATCAGTTAAAGTATAAGATAAATAAAATGATCAATTTTTAATATGAGATCAGAAGATTTACTTCAGGAGCTTAACTTATTTTTTGGATTTATTTTAATCATATTATCAATTTTTTGCGTGTATAATAATTTAAAGCTATTATTATTGATTTGCTTTATTAATTTCACTAAATATTCAGTTTTAATTTTGTTTAAAATTTGTTTCTTAAATTAAAAAAGAACATCTTTGAGACTCATTCTGGATTTTAGATTTAGTTTATGCATATAAATTTTAATTTAGTTAAATCTAAGTAGAAATTTTGCTGTTCTGAGAAATCGGATTTATGTCCAATGTTTTCAATTTCGCTCAATAACAACAATAACCTTGTACTTTTTCTATGCTGATAAATAAACTAATACTGCAAAGTTATTCTAGTTATTAAACAAGTCTACCAAAAACAGTACCAACTTTTTTTAATTTGTTAACAGTGTAATTAATATTAAAACACTCTTTAAATTGTTTTTTAAGATCACAGCAGTTATCTTTTCAATAAATAGTTTTTAAGTTTTAAGAAACATTTTTAAATAAAATTAGAAATTATTTGATTAGATATAACATTTAAAATGCTTATAGAACATTAAAACTGTGAATTCTTACTCAACAAAATCATTTAAAAATGCCTTAGTGAATTTTTGTTTGCTATTATATATAACACTAGTGGTTTTTATCGTGGGTAAAAAATTTTTTTATTCATATAAAACCCGAAATTATATCCGATTCAATCAAAAATCAAAAAAATTATATCCAAATATTTGTTTCTTTCTTTTTTTTTTTTCTTTTTTCTTTCTTTTACAAAATCTATGAACGTTAATTATTTTTCTTCACATTTCATTTGTTGATTCAATAACTTTTAAAATGCCTTTATACAACTTTAAATTTTAATAAATAACCATAAGAGATTCAAAAATTATTTTATCCTTCACTAACTTTCATCTTCAAAATAAATAAATTAACAAAATTTTTGTCTTGAAGACTGATTAATGGCAAAAATACTGAAATGTAATTAATCAAGGTATTCATTGAGCAAAATCTATTTAAACACTTAAAGTAAAACTAAGGTAAATCTCATTTTTATCGCACACACATTTAATTTTAAAGTACTTATAAATAAATTTAACAGTTAGAATATATGTGTTTCATTTTATGATCAGCAGTTTTTTCTTTCTCCTTTTCTTTCATTTTCGCAGAATTTTCATCACTTCCAGTGGCGAAAAAAAAATGAGGAAATCTTCCTCTTCCATGGATGTTACACTTTCTAAAGATAACTATCTTGAAGCCTGTTAAAACTTTGACAGATAGGCTTTAGATTGCAATCTTTCTTCGCTGCTTCGTAATCTTAACTGTAAACATGAAGTGCTACTGTGTACTTAATCCTTCCACTTGACTTATTGCTCACATTAAATTTTGAAGACAGTATTCAGAAAACTTTTAAGATTTAAAGTAGAACTCGAAAGATTTATGCTATAGCATACAATCAGAATATTTTACATGCTGGTTTGAAAATCCATTTTTATTAACTCAATAATTTACTAAAAATTAAGAGTCTGCATAACATTGTTTGTAAAATAATGAACTCTAAAATAAATAAAAGTATTCAATGTATAAAATAAGAAATACAATTATTCTGTTTAATTCTGTTTTTGTGAGCTTAACATTCAATATAAATTCATCCTATTATTTATTAATATAGTTATTTATTATAAATCGGAGGTAACTTAATATCAATACTTATATTGTTTTTAAAGTTTGCTGCAATTTCATTGAATTTAATACAATTTTAATACGTTATTTATATTTAAATAATTAAGAAACAAAATTGCAGTTGATAAATAATTATTATTTTGACTAATAATATATATATATATATATATATAATAAGGATTTTATGTGCAGGATGTACAGGGAGGCTGATGTAATTAAATAAATTATAATTAATCGTATGAAATTTGCTAGCCCTCTGTCTGCTGTATGGATTCCTTTAGTATAACATTCAAAATCTTCCCTTACAAACGAATAGGAAACAAAGTTAGGAGAAGGGACAGATTAAGAGATGGACGAATTTTGTTGATGAAGATTTTAAGATCTTGTCAGTTACCAATTGAAGTTCCCTGGCAAAGAGGAGAAGAGAGGAGAAGAGAATGGAAGATACGTCAGAGGAAAGCCCTGGTCCTGAATGGGTTTTAAGATCTTGAAAGTTACCAATTGAAGTTTCCTGGCGAAGAGGAGAAGAGAATGAAAGATACGTCAGAGGAGATCTAAAATTATAAAATTAGTCCTGGTTTTGTTAGATAGCATAAAACCATTTATTTTAGGCAGATTATTTTATTTTAAAAGAACAAGAATTGCGAAATTATTATTCCCGAACATAACTTCTTTTAAGATCAAAAATGCTCTCTCCATGGATATTGAACTATTTTGTTAATTTACTCCAAATGAAAGTTAAAAATTCAGAGTCAGATTATACTCTTTGTAACTTATTCGCAGTTTTGATTCTTAAACAAGCTATAAGCGAAAAATTAAATGAAGTTCAAGTTATCTTATTATGCTTTCTATTGGTGTTCTATTGGTGTATTGAATTCTATTGGTGTTTATGAGCAAACACGGCTAGGAATTCCAGCATGAAGTCAGCTGAAAAACAGATTGTTTTTAATTCAATAGCTGGTGGGTTCAATTTCCCATTTCTCGATTCCAACATTAACTATTTGAATTGAAATTTATTTTAAGAGATTTTTTGTTAATGAAAAGACAAAATTCTTTCTGGAATATGAGAAAAAAATTTGAAATCTCTATGGGAATTGCGGAAAAAGTCGTTTCCAAATGTTAAATGTAGATTTTAAATTTATTCTTCACGATTTAATAATGTTAGAAAATCATAACATTATTATGTTCCCGTTTCAACTTCAGTTTAAAATTTACTCTACGCTGAGCTACTTGAAACGGGCTGGTAAAAAAATCAGCTGTTTAGATAAATTAATTCATATTTTCATATTTAACTGTTGATTTTTCAATCACTTCAGGTCTTTCTAGATCTTAAAGATTTTAGAATATATATCACATTAGAAAATTCAATTAATGTGTAATTTCCACTCTATGCATAAAATGAGCATTTAAAATTAAAATATTTTTTGACATTTAAGCTTTTTCTAATGTAATATAACTTAATAGAAATATTTTTGGAAGAGTTTACAGAAGTGATGTTATGTTTTACAACATTTGGTCATTTTAATTTTTTTACTATTCACAAAAAATATGCAATTTCAATGGAATGTATCAACGAAATAGGAATTAACAAGCACTCTCTCTGACAAACACATGAGACACGCAATCATTTTCTGAAGAATTTCTTTACTTATTATCGCTACTCATGACCTTTGTCATCCTCTTGTCATTTCGCTGACAACATTTCTCAGACGACTGCATCTTCAAGAGACAGAGAGATTACTTCCTCTTAGCTATGCCAGATGCTATCTGGACTTGACAGCGCCTATTTATTTTGCAGAAGCATCTTCCACACTCCTCTTCCAAGAAGACTACGTGCAGAATCTCCCAAGTAAACACTGTACATGATGGTTAATAAAAATGTTATTGAGTTCCTTCTCTCGAAGTATATTTTCTTCATATATACAGAGGGATATCAGATTTATATAAAGAGCAAATATTTGCTGCGAAATTTATCATATAATATCTGTTTTACTTTTTTTCAAAATACGATTAATAAAATTATTACCAATTGAAAAAGTGTATCCTATTTCATAATAGTAACCAATTTTCGTGCTCTACTAAATATAAATAACATTATCAGCGAATAATACAAATATTTAAAAATAATACAAAACACATGAAAATAATATAAATAACTATTATAATTCTTATAATATTACTTTTAAATACAATTAACTATTATAAGAATTCATCAGTGAAAACTAATTTTTGCAAAATTAACTTGCAGTAATATAAAAATAAATATATATTTATAGTTTATTGAATATAAATGGTTCAAACTTAAAATAAAAGTCAAATTTAAATGTTTAAACGTAGTAGCTTAATCATTTTAATAAATGTATTCATATTATTTCATATAAATAAATATATTCTATTTTTCTTAATATAATGTCTAAATGTCCATATATTTTGCTCACTTTTAAAAAATTTATATGTTTTCAAAGAGTGAATCAGTTGGAAGTGAACTATTGGAAATAAATGCAAATACTAATGAATATCATATATTTAAAAGGAAAATGCAAATTTAAAAATAATGATTTATAGTTGGGACAATCTAAGCATAAAATAAATTTGAATTATAAATTCATCAATTAATTTTCAGTTGCCCTGTTGCCCTATTTGTAAATTTAAAAAAAGCATCATCTTCATTTATTATTATTTTTTTATCAGATATATTAAAATAATATTGCAGTTTGAAATCATAAAGAATAGAAATGAAAACAATGTAAATATTTATTCAATCTTTAAGCATGTATTATAAAATTTAATAAAACATACTTTAACTAATGTATAAAAATGCATTCATTTAAGTAAATGTTTTATGAAAAAACTGTAAAAATGATTTCAGAACCTGAAAAATTCACAAAAAACTCAATTAATATATTCATTTAAAAGACTTGCACGCACACACACATATATGTATATATAGGTTATTGTTAAATCATTCACAACTTTTTTTTAAACTTTATTAAAGGTTAGGTTAATTTTTTTCATATAGTTATGAGAGTTCATTACGTGTTACGAAATATCGACCATTGCGAAAAATAGTCACAATCGTCCATTATCGTAACCCTATCGGGCAGGATACGTCATGAACGTTTCACCTCAAAACAGCATGCCTTGCAGTCAACTGAGAACCAGTTAAAATTAATTGAGTGTGCGGAAGAGTTTAATTATTGGAAGAAAGTTTTCTCTGTGAGAACTTGGTGTGAATAACCGTAAATGTCAAGGGCATTTGAAGGGAACTTTCTTACACACACTTTTTTCTATCTGTACTCCATTTCAATTTGTAAAAGTTACCATGGTTGAATACTATGAGAACAGTATTTAAAATGTATAATTTTTAGTGAAATCACAATTTTTCCAACATAAATTTCGTAATTAAGCCTCATCTTTACAAAAATATGACTAATAAAAGGATTTTACAAATTAGTTTAATGTTATTACAACAGGAACCTTTTATGAGATTTTTATAAAAAAAAAAAAAATATCCATTGGCATAGATTACCTGATTTTCTGTTTTTAGTTATAAAAATATTTTTTAAAAATTTAAAATTAGTTTTCTATTTTAATTCGTATTTAAATAATGCAAATTTAAAAATTGGTGTTGATGACGTATGTATTTAATTTTACTAAAAATTCACAATATGAATATCATAATAAATAAAATTCCTCTTCTTATAAAAATGATAAGAGAAAACGTAATCCAATTTCTGTTTTGTTAATTAGTATAATATAATACAGAACGTTTCCTTTTTATAATTTTCGTACTTTTTATATTCAGCTTACGCTATAAGAAAACATTTATGCTTTCTCTATATGAATTTAATTTTTTTGTAGTGAATAATACCAACCACAATATACAAAATTTTAATAAATGAATTAATAATTAAGTGAAAATGAACCAATAAATTCACCTTAAATCAAATTTCTGGATTAATTATCCAAAAGAAAGTTAGTAAAGTTTTTTGAAAATTCTAACTTAAACCACACACACAGAATATACAATAGGATACATATATTGAAATTATTTTACTATTTATTTAAAACTTCTGTTTTTTATGGTAGAATTTTTTTAAATGAGCTAATAACAGAAAATGTTTATCCTTAGTTATTGCTCTGAAAAAGCTTAAGTGTTCCTTAAGCATTTTTTTAAAATAAGGTATTCGTTGAAATATACACAAATAACTGGAAGGAATATTTTTTCAGCTGAACAATGTACTCAAATTCATAACATAATTATACCATGTAACTTCAAAGAAATCATAATTGATGTAATAAATTTCAATTCTTTATTTTAATTTTCTGTACGTAATATTAAAGAGATTCGTTACCTGCTAAATGTAAATATAATTACTTAGTATAAAAAAATATGTAAACATTAGATAAGAATCCGTATCAACTACATCCTGTTTATCCTTGTAAACTCAATTACCGTTTATTACGTTTGTGATCTCGCAGTAAAAATAAATCACAGGTAATAAATGTTATTACTCACTGCAGTGAAAAAGTCCAAAAGAATCTACGAGTATCAGAAACAAAAGAATCGTTTTATTTTTACGACCTTAGAAAATCGATGAGGTAGAAAAAGCCACCCGTGATGGATCGCTTTAAACTGTAATCATCGATGATTGGTATGTTGCGAGTGTCTTCCATAATCGATGGATAGCGTGTGTATTCCGTCGAGAAAGCAAAAATAGAAGTGAGAAAAGGATCTCAGCCCCCTTGCCCGATAGCCAAATAATTGAAGCCAGGCGACAGATAGGCTATAATGTTACAAAGAAACTTTTATTAGATTTTTTTATTGCTTGTTCAAAATGACTTCTGGGTGTCTAACATAATGCCTTCTTTAAGGCTGGCGGGTGGTACTTCAGAAGAAGAGCCTTGAAAGAAACAGCTAAAAATCAAGTGATCATATTGTAAAAATTGTGTTTGTCACAACTGGCGGCAGAAATCTGAGGAGTGAGCGTATAGAATGGATAGTCATCAATGATGACGTAAATATGATGCTCGAATTCGATATCAAAATAGAAGATGAATATTGTAAATAGTTATGCGTAATTGATAAATATCTTACTCATGAGATAGAAATACCTTACGGAATTCGAATTAATATACACGCTAATAATACAAAACACTCTAATGCAAAATACGTATTTAATGTAAATATACTTTTATTACTTAATGTTTATTTTCATATCAATGTCAAACATTTGTTCATCCATCTCAAATATTCTATCATGTTTATTATGATATATTTAAAATTGCATTGATTTATTACTGACCACATCAATTTTTTCTATTTTGAAAACTAAAGAATTAGGCATGAAAATAAAAGGATTACTTTAGAATTTTTAAAAATACTAATTATGAGGGCTTTTTTTACACCCTGTTTTAAAATTATGCTAGCTTTTCACATAATTATAAAACCAAAGCTTATGGATTAACAGTATATCCATTTCAAAAGTAATTTCTCCATTTGTGAATGGAATTCAAATTAATAATTAAAAACTAATCACCCTTTGCTTATTAAACACTTGGAAATTTTCAGAAATCAGTCCTTTACATACAGTTGCAAAAGAGTTTTAATATTAATGTTATAGACATTTTTATTGAATTAGAAGAACCAATTATTTTTATATCTAAATATGCTTTAGCACCAATCAATTTCATTAATGGATTGAAAATAAATCTCAAATAAGAAAAAACTCAACAATTTTCCTTATATTAGAAGACTGGAAACAATTTTTAATAAGATTTCAACGAAACAAATTATTTGAATTTTTCGTTAATATGAAATGTTTTCTTATACCAATTTGTCAATTCTAGAGAATAATTTTAAAGATAAATTATATGTTTTGTATCTTTTTCCATTTTTTTAAATGTTATCAAATAAAAATAAGAAAACAATAATATCTTCGACTTTTAATTTTTCCCTATATTTTATAATATTTTTATTTTCATCAAAAAGTTTATATTTAGTAAAAAAAGGAGGGAAATCTTTAAAATACGAAATACTTAATTTAATACTTTAATTATTTTGAAAAGACTTATTTTATTTCAACTTTTTGAGCGTAGAATAAAAATTATCTCAAAAGCAAAGTTTTATTTAAAAACTCAAATAAAATAATAGAATGTCATATTTATAAAATGTTTTGAATAAAGACTTATAAAAAATTAAACATGTTTGTGAAAAGATGTGAAATAGTTTGAAATTATTAATATAATTCAATTGGGTTCATAAATATTTTCTTAATAAATCATTATATTAAGGAAGGCTAATTCTAATTTACACATTTATATTTTAAAAATATAATAATTTTTTATTGAAAATATATGTTTCCTTTACGTTGCTAAACATTTTTATTATCTTGTGAAAATCTTTTCTAGAACATTGCTTAAGCTTTTTAGTACATTTTTTAAAATTTTTTTTGTTGGACAGCTGAAAAACATAATGACCTTTGAACCGAAATCCTATTTAAGGTAACAGAAAGTAAATCTGTAGGTTCCAAGTCTGAAAAATAATGAAACTAGATAAAAGAGTTACACATTTCTTCATTCGGAACAGAAAAAATTTTTCCCTCAAGGAAATGAAATTTCCTCTGTACAATAATGGCGTTGCCAATTAGTGATTGAAGAAACCAGTTATTAGACACAATTTTCGAAAGTATGATGAATTACCTTCAAAAATTGATACATTACTTTATAGAATATAAAGTTCACTTCTGTTCATTAGAGAAAAATTCTAGTTTTGATTTATTTTTTTTAAATTATCAACATGTCTCAAGCATGGTATTTACGCGAACTTTCTTAATCCGAATTTTTGACAAGTGGCGTGAACCCTTTTTTACTTTTGCAATTTGGTACTTACTATTTCGCTTCAGGGAGTGAAATAAAGCCCTGTATTTCATTAACCCTAAAATCAGCTTACTGATAGCTGGCGCAGCTTGTCCTTTTTGGACCTTGCGCCACAAAACCCAACCAACCTACTGACAGCTGTTTTTATCAATGCATAATGAGTAAAAAAATTTATTTATTTTTAAAGTTTTTTATAAAATATGAAAACTTTTAAAGCACATTTTTTCTATGCTTTCAATATTTTTGAAGCAGTAGATTTTCTTAAATTTAACTCTTAGATTGTTTCACAAAGTGGCATAATCAAAGGTATTATTTTATTAAGAAGCTTTCAATAGGTAAAAATAAATTTCATAAAAAATGTTTTCATTAATTAAAATCTAATGTTACATAATATCAAAGTCTTTCCGTTGGTGTGGTGTTGATGTTGAGAGAAAGATGACCTCAGATGTGATCTCGTCACCTGAACATGGTTCAAAATTACGAGGTACTTGGTGATAGATGAGTATTTCAAACCCATTAACCTTAAAATACACCTGGGCATCACCTGCATTGCTACGTATGTATGTTACATAATGTAAACATATTATAAAATAAGCTGATTTTTTTCCAAGATAAAATTACCAGGTATCGATATGTATTATAAGTAATAAGCTTCAATTGCAGAAAAATCATGACAATGTCAATGTACTTCTGAATGTTTTATTTTTATTTCGTGACATCTATTTTCGAGCGTGATTTTTTAAAAAAATAATTGGAATATCTTACTGCTGCATTGAAATATATTAACCCAATCAAATAAATTTGCAATTGATATCCCCAACGTGATTCTCTCTGCTTTCGCTGATCCAGTAGTTTTTTTTAAAAAAAACTGCAACACGCTGGTTTTATTTCTTAAAATTCCCGTAAAAAATTCTAAATTATGCAATCATGTCTTACACATCTGTTGCTGGTAATAAACCCGATCATTATGCGCACTTTCTGTAGATATTCATAATTGAAAAGTCACAATAGTGCCCTCTTATAAAGAAGGTATGAGATAGGTCATCCCGCGAGATGGACGCATTTACATCAAAGTGTACTTATAGGTTCCATAATTGCTTGATACCATAACTGTACCACACTTAGCATGGCCGAGAGAGTTCAGCGGCCCCCTCTTACCAGCAGTGGCCGGAGAGGCGCGGCCCTGAAGGAGACCCTACGTGAGTGCACGTTAATCGAATTCTGGGAAGAGTGTGGGTACAGGAAAAACAGGCCTTACCTACTGAATATTCATTTCAATATCTTCGCAGCTCCTTATAATTCCGATTTCCAAATGATGGTCGATGATGAATGACTCTCCTCAACAACGGACCCGAGATAATGTGTGATTGGGAGAGTTGGCTCGAGTGGTACTTCCTGAAGAGCGTGTGTGCAGAAGATGGGGCGTTATTCAAATTGGACGTCTAGAAACTCGGAATGTATTTGCATTGTGGGCAGCACAGTGATTAGATAAAGAACAGGGATTCTCATGGATTAGTTCCGGTCTCGCGCAAGATTTAGTTAAAAAAAATTAATTTAAAACAAATTGATGAATGTACCAAGAATATAAAAACATTATAATATATTCAAATTAAATCTGAAGTTTTCAACATTCTACTATTTATATAAAAAATATTAAACTAATATGGAATGAATATATTAAAAGATATAATTCTATATTCAAAACAAATTATATAATATTAAATAAATTTTTATATTATTTGAAATACCAATAATAAACAATACTATTACTTAAGATATTATTATTTTGTTTGACAAGTACAATACAATCCCAAATTATAGAATATTAGAAAAACGCAAGAAAAATCATAAAAATTAACTTAAAATATGGGAATAACATCAAGATCGAGAATATAAAGTGTATTTTAGAGTAGTTAATATTTCAATTTTCAATCTCGCAGGTTTAAAATCTAATGCTAAAGGCCTACATGATAAATGAAATTATTTTAGATAACATCTATAAAAAAGGATGCAAGTCATATACATCAACTGAAGACAAATTTAATTTCATAAAAATATTTTAAATACTAACGCTATTTGAAAGAACTTCTCTGATATTGACTCTTGCTGAAGATTGTAGAATAATGTATCCTACTTTTTTTTAAATCACGAGAAAAGCTATTAGCAATCAAAAATATATTTAAATTTGATGAAAACCTTATATCTATTTTTCGAGTAATATACAACTGGGATATATATATATATATATATATATATATATATATATATATATATATATATATATACTTTTCATCATCTCTCTGATTTTATCTTTTCCAGTGATGGATCTACCTGTATGAGGTACAACTTTAACATCAAAAATGCCAGAAAGAATAATTTTTACGTGAACTTTAAGACTTTATTTAAATGATTCGATTCAAGACTTTATTTGGTGATTCTGATTCGTTTTGTGCAAATGCTTTAAAATTGTTTTATGGTCGATCTTTAGCTTCGGGATGGTACTACGATTGAAAAACATGCCGGTCAACTTTGATCATCTCTCTGATTTTATCTTTTTCGTTGATGGATCTATCTTTATGAGATACATCTTTAACGTCAAAAATACCAGAAATATATCGACAAAACTAAAATTCCACGTAATTGGCTGTTACAGTATCACGGCCATATAAACCATTCACAATTTCAGCCATCTGGCTTTCATTTTCGCTTTTATTAAAGAAAAATAATAAAATGTAGTGAATATATTTTCATTGTCGACTTCCACTTATAACACTTTGTAATTTACAACTGATTGAACGAAGCAGAAAACAGCAAAAAGCGCAAACTTTCACTTTTTTAAAAAGCATAAAATCTGAAATTATTTGATCATTTCAACTATTTACCAAAAAAAATAATGGATATTTTTCTCCAAATTAATAAAGCGCAGCTTGTCCTTTTTGGACCTTGCGCCACAAAACCTAACCAACCAACCAACCATTTCCAAATTAATATGTAAATTTAGTATTCTTTTTGAAGTAATCCAAATTTGTTTGAATAGGATTTCAGAAATTAAGTTTAGAAATTAAATTTTATATGCTTTAAACGTATTCCCCTCTGTCTCATAGTAAATTTTCATATAGGCATACAATTTTTCCCATTGGATACATTTGACATACATTTAAATAATCATCGCAATTCTTACATTTTTTTAATTGAAATAATGTCTTGCGGCATTCGTATGTCCTTCAGTTACCGACAATTACCTATTAAAGAAAAATAGTTTAAATGCAGACTCTATAATTTCTTATAAAATAGTTTCTACAATAGCTATCATTAAATAAAATAAAGAAATAAAATGATTGTGCTAATCATAAATGAAAATAAAATAATATAATATATAGAGTAATATTATTATGTCACTATTTACATTTTATACATATGCCTGCTTCATATAATTATTAGGGTAAGAAATTATACTTCAGAAATTTTAATAGTTATAAAAGAATAATTTTTGTGCCACACCCATATATATATAGTTATATATTTATGTGCATTCATTTATAATATGTTTATAGGAGCTTGCTTCATATCTTTATGCAAACGTGAAACTGTTTTCTTTTTTTACATATTCACTATCATGGAGCAATGTTGCAAATCACTTTCATCAATATAAAGTTTTTAAGCATATTTTGATATAGGTTGTTTTTAGTAAATTCTCCAAGCATGTTTCTTGTAAAATAAAAGAAAAAACACCCAAAAAACCAATAATTTTGTGTTAATATTCTTTCCTTAAATAAATTAAATGAAAATTCGCCACATTATTAACTGTTACCACAAAAGGCTTAAACTCCCTTATAAGGGCTCAACATAATATTATAAACATAATAATATATGATAGGATCCTGTTCTTCAAAGTGAAAGATACCGAGATTTCTCCCAGTTATTTTGAACAATACGAAATGGATTTTGCGCTTCCGTCACTGTGGATTATTAGAAGGTATTCGGCTTTTCGCTTTTGAATTACGTCCCCTATTATCTATGAAAATTCCAATAGGAAGATTATGGGAAAGGTATAGATTTATATAAATTAAATCTTTATTCCTTTTATGTCCCAAAATTTTTTCCTGGGTTGAACTGAGAATAAATGCGTGGAATAGAATGAAATTAGAACTTTGATCAGTATTTAAGTCTTTGACTAAATTAATAAATAGGCTATATTTCTTTTTGAAATTTTGATTATAGTACTTACAAGTAATTTAAACGATACTTAACATTAATTTAAACTCACAATAAAGTTGCTTATGTTACAATGCACATCATACAGGATCTCGTTTCGCTTCAAGAAAGGAGGCATGTGATTATTTCTTTTCTTTTTAAAATTATTATCAATCTCCAATAATTGGATGTATAGAAAAAATATTTGTAGTATCGGATTCTTCTTTTTTCTACATTTTTCTACTGTAAATTATCTAAAAAAAAGTAACAATACTTACTATTACTTGATATTTTTGAAAAAAAAACACCTTTTCCACTCCAATGAATGTTTAATTTTTCCAAATGTGCCAAGGACTGGAAAAGTGATACAACAGGGAGGAAAGGAGTTCGATTTTAATATTAAATATCTACATGACTCAAAAGCGTATTCAAACGTTTCAGGATTCATTCAATGTTCTTAGCTAGTATGAGATTTTAAGTCTAGGTGAAAAATTCTACAAAATTTAATTAATAAATATCTTTAAAAATAATAAATAACATTTATTTTTTCAAATCACTATTTTGCTTGAAAACTTGCTGCAAGTTTTCTACTAAATCCTATAGCCCGCGAAAACTGGCGGTAAAGTGCATATATTCCATCTTTGTGAGTCTGGTGATACAAACACTTTAAAAAAATCAAAAATATTAGTATCAAATTAACATTTTCAAGTATACCGAGACAGACTGAAAAATATTCTAAGCCCTTGCGTAACATTTTAGATTTCATCGGAATTAATTACGGGGAGAATAAATTTAGATTTAGAAAAATTGCAATTTTACTTTTTCATGTTGAATTTTTATGGCTGCATTTATCCATATATTGATTCTTTTCCATAGATTGAAACTGAAAATTCTATTTTAATAATCAAATTTCTTCAATATTGAATCAGATGAATTCGCAAATTTTTCTTTATTTTAAAAAACAACTTTTTACTTTTAGGAAAAAAAAAAAAAAAAAAAAAAAAAAAAAAACAGAAATTGCTTACACGTTTAATTGTAAGTAGCTCTATTTCTTTATTTGCTTAATATTATATTGGGTTAATAAATATATTAGTAACAAGTAATTAAGTTAATATTTATCTACATTAAAAGCTATAAGTTTTATTCTATGAACGAGGTAACATTTTTATCGCTTAATTCGAAATTAAAAAAATATTCAAAATATTTAACTTTTATATTATTAAATAAATAATATAAATTCTATATATCTTCTTTGAACATTTGCTTATACATCAGAAATATAATACTATTACTAACTTAAGTAACAAGAAAATAAAATAAAAGAATTGCTAATAAGCATTAACTTTGGGAAAGAGCTGATTATTATTTATTTATTTATTTTTAAAAGTACACGAATGTCTAAATCCATACGAAAATAAGTGCTTTTTCCAAATTGACATGTGAGCACCTGGGTAGTTAGAACTTCTTGAATCTTTCTTGAAATGACATACACAAGTTCTGTGTGGCTGTAAGTTGTAAGTGGTATGTTCTGACATTCCTCATGCAGAAACCGCCCTAATTCCCGGAAAGATGTAGAAGGAGGATAATGATATTTTCATCTGTCTTCCAAAAAGACACCAAGAACTCTATAATGTTTATGTCCGGTAATTGGGCAGAAAATGGAATGTTTCCGAAACCATGACTGAAAAGTTCAACTATTGAGAGCAGTGGAATCATTGTATTGATAAGTGCAATATCCAATTGAAGACAATGTTTGCGCCATAGAATGCAATTGATCAACCAAAAGTGCAGCATAGGTAATACTGGTGACCTATCCATGTAAGAATAAAGAAGAATTTATTCCAAACCACAAGATAGGTCCTAACCATTCCACCATGCTTCACTCTTGGAATTAGATATTCTAGGTTCTAGTCTTCTGTGGAATTCTCCCACGTAAGCCAGTCAAATTGGGGAGTATAGAGAGTAACTGGATATATCGGAAATAAGACATGCACAAAGACAGTTGGGGCCGCTCATAAAACCTGGAATGAGGATTATTGGAAATATTTTTCATTTCCATTAATCCTCTATCCAGCTTTTATGGTCCTTGCAACTGTGTACTCGCAATTCTCAATTTATCCAAGTCACAAGAGAAACTGCAACCGGAACTCTTCAATATTTTACTTATTCAATTCCCTTTAAACTGTATGAGTTATATTGAGTTCAGTAAAAATTCATTCAGCCCAAGAGTTTCTTTTGTCTCCATGGTCTTCTTTTAGAGTGTCCCAACCACCTGTCTCCAACAATAAGTTTGATTTTTTTCCACCAGTTTTGTGTCGCAGTTCATTTTTCCATGATCCTTGCATTGTGTGTGTGCCCCCCATGACCTTAAATTTAATGCATATTGATAATCCAAGAAACTATGTTACCATGGTTACCGATGCACCGATTAGGCAGGCTAACTATCTGACTTCTTGGGACACCGACAGTTCTCTGATTTGAGCATTTGAAAAGAAATTAAATAGACAACGATAAATAATATTCTTAAACACTCCTTTGGAAATAAGAGTAATAATATTGTACAAAAACGTTGGTAGTCACTTGATTAATTTAATGATGTACCGTTAAGTATGGAAGTTACTATTTTGGACAATCCCCATATTTTAAATCCATAATCAATAAAATGTCTTCACTCTCTCAACCTCATCTATCAATTTTCAAAGATTGCGTTAAAATATAAACTGATAAATTATCTAGTATTTTGAAATCCCTTCTTTCCCACTTATTTCGCATGATTTTGTGACAAAAAAGAATATTATTCTCTGAGTTATTTTTAATTATAGTAAAGATATATTTTTAGGAAATATTATTGTACTCTAGCTTTTAACGATATGAATGTCCAATTTTTCAAGAACATAAATTTTAAGTTATTTTGTATTATTAACAAAGAAGTAGAATTCCTTGATTGATTATACTTATAATATTTTTCAATGTAATTGTAGGACATGTGCTAACTATAAAAAAGTTTTAGAATACCTCTAAATGTTCTGCATTCTCATGTTTTTTATTCCTAGCCACATTCAAAAACTTTGAAACTGCTCTTCAGAAAGAATGGCGATTGTTTCACTATATGATGAATGATCCCTTCAAGAAAAGCATTGTCAAACATTTACTTCAGATGAGGAATAAATTAATATCCCAAGCTCCTAATTTTGTTTGTCTTAATTTTAGGTTTATTTGTGTGAATAACTTATAAATAACTACCATCTAATAAGAATTCAATTTTGCTTACTTTTTTTTTATTTAGGAATGAACATATTAGTTACCTTCTTGAAGTATTTCATGTTAAGTAAATAATACAGATAGTGAGAGAATCTGTCAATTTTTTCCCAATTTATTGTAAACGCTTACCTTTTGGAAGTGAATGCCATAATGAATTTTTATTCATATGGTTGATTATATCTCCAACCGTAGAAAATGTATTTCAGAGCAAGTTTCTGAACAAGTAACTTCTTTTTAAAAAAATTATTACTTGTTAAAATAAAATTCAAAAGTTGTGCAAAACACCATTCAAATAATTATGTAATGCTGAATGACATGACTTTTATATACTAACATGTACTCCCGAGTTGGGTTGCTACTCAATGGTCCTTTTTTAGTTATATATATATATATATATATATATATATATATATATATATATATATAACTAAACCATTACCTTACATTTTAAATTAGATTCTGAATCACTATAATTATTTAAGGCTGAGCGGAAATTTAAACTACCAAATGTTGAACGAAGAAGTGTTAATTATTCAGCTACAAGCTTGGCTGAATTTGCAGAAAAATTATAGTTGGATAGTTTTATATAAACACTAATGGAAATATTTATTTTAACTTGAATGAATACTGAGAATACAAAAATTAAGAGATCTCAATAATTTAAGTTTCATATTTTCATTACTTGATATTATTTTTCTAATGATTACACTGATTAAATTACTAGTGTGAGATTATATAACAGATTTCCTGAAATAGTTTTAATTAATCCTTTAAAATTGTTGGAATGGAGTGAGCCTTTAAATAAGTAACAGTGTCGTTGTAGAAATAACAACGAATTCAGAGCTTTGTTAGCGACGTCAAAAGAGCTTGAGTAAATATTTAAAAACACTGAATAAATATTTGTTGCTTATTATTGATTTAATTACCAAGGTTAAATACTACTTTCATTTTAATAACCACAAACATTCATATAACAAAGCTATATCATCATCGAAGAATATAGAAAACTTCTCCAAATAATGATGTCACTTTAATAAAAGAGAAGTATTAAGGAATAACAGGCTATTAAGATCACCCTAAACATCATGATCTCATATCATAAACACCGTCTTCTTTAAATAACACAGAATCGCTTTCCAATTGCACACCCCATCTGAGCTCGATCAAGGTTAAACAGAGTGTGTCTACATAGCACTTGCACTTAAACTGTGCAATCTAATAAATATGGAATAGATTCCCATGGATTCTGCATCACGCAATGGAACTATAAAAAAAAAGATATGACTCGAGTGCAGAATTTGATGGTTCCCCCACCCAATGAGAAACTTGTTTTGTTTTTTCCCGAGTCCCCCGTCGCCACTTAGTCACAAACATTCCTTCTAGACACTTGTCATGCTAAAGAATGTTTGTGATAAATGGCTATAATAACTAAATACATAAGATGAGATCACCTCATTACTCACATGTAAAAATCTTGGACCATTTTTTTTATTATTCACTGATACAGCTAGGAGATAAAAAAAATATGAATGCGGGATTATTAGTCATTATGTACATGGCATAACAATTAAGATTCTAGATATTTATATTATTCTTGTTGTATCTTTGTTACAAGTTCGTTGGATAATTCAATATGCCAAGTACTATTTAATAAAACTCTTTCTAGTTAATTTCATATATTTAATTGGCATCATACGGGTTTTTCATGTAGAAGTATTCATAGTTTACAGGTTCTGTGCAATTAAAATAGGATCAGGAATTTTTCGTTTATACGTAGAAAAATGTAATAATATTTATTAAATTTTAGAAAATCTTAGATAAATAATAATATGCCTCTTTTATTTAATAATTTTACAACTATTTAAGGCTCATATATCAAAATAAAATTGCAAAGCAAAGAAATGTAAATTAAATACAGAAAATATATTTTATGGTAAAGTGTTCTACATTAATTAATCACATTTTAAACAAGAAAACTTGGATTATTTCAGAGAAATTTAACTATTAATAAATTAAATTTACTTAGTAATTAAATTAGATAAATACAGATTAATATCACTGATACATAGTTTTGGGAGAAATATTAAAATATTTCAAAATGTTATCATGATAAAATTATGCATGTATTACAAAGTATTGACAAAAGTAAGGTAACTGAATAAGGAAATTTTTTATGCAATTTAAGTTTCATGACGTTGTATAAATGAAAAAATTGGTAAAAGTAATGAAAAGTTGCTGCTTCAATAACTACTTTTTGTGACTTCATTTATAAAATATATGTTTTGAATTTAGTACAAATTTATTTTTTATGCAGCAAAAGTGGCTTGCTTGAAACCAAATGTTGGCGAACAATTAAAATTCTGATAAAAGTGAGAAAGAAGACACATAATTGAGAGTTAAGAAATGCTTATTTCCCAATTATAACCTGAATTCGATAAAAAGCAAAAAAAAAAAAAAAAAAAAGTTAGTGTTAACCAAAGTTTTATATATTTATAGCAACGGAACTTACACAGTTCATTACTAGGAACGTTTTTCAGCAACATATCAAAAGCTATTAATTCAAGCAATATAAAAAAAAACAATGTAAGTTTACTCCTATGTTCTCTATACAAGTTGCGTATAAGAATGGTATCTTTTGAAAATGAGCTATAAAACCATGTTAGAAGATTTTTATAATTATTAACTGTTTATTATTAACCTTAATTAAGAGAGGATGATTTGAAAGAAAATAAATATAAAAACATGAATATAATGCTACGTATTGGAACATTTAGTGGTTCAACTCGGTAGCTGTATTGTAATCGGATCAATGTCAATATTGACAACTCAAAAGAAATATTTGCAAACAAAAGTAAAATAGAATCCCATTGATATCTTAATACCCTCCCATTATTTTTGTATGATATTCCTCGCTGCATCTTTTAAGTAAGTTTCTAAGTTCGACCGACAAAGAACATTTGCTGACAGGGATTGCAAATTATCCTTTATTGAAATCGATGATCTTGTTGAAGAAAACCAAGCAACTGCCATGTGGATTTGTTATCAGTGGATCTAGGATTTTAAAAAAAAAAGAAAAAAAAGAAAAGAAAAGGAAAAAAAGAAAAAAAAACTCAACGTTACCAATTGCTCCTACCTTGTTGCATCACTAAACCTGATGACAGGCTTATTGTACACATGGAATGATACTCAGTCACATCATGAACCATAGCACAAGGGATTCAATCTGTTAAGCATCATTTGGTAAATACTTCCACCATCATCCTTTATAACATAGTGGGATGTCTGTAAAGTATCCATTGATTCGCTTACCTTTGACTTAAAACCCAGCAATTTGGGACATCAGTGGTGCAATGAATGATTTACACGAACAATGGGATGGATAACATTGTCTTAATTGAAAAACCCTGCTTCTACCTACAGTACCATGATTGTCAGATTCGAGTCTGAAAATAAGACTAAAATTTTAAGTTATGCAACACCACACTTATCTACCACCTAACATTTGATTTCCCTACCTCATCTCTTTCAACGCTTACCTTTCAAAGCTCATTGCTTTCAGTGATTTTCTTGAGCCATATTTTAAAAGCATAGTACACGACCACACATGGCACGTAATGTTCAAGAATTCAAGAATTTTCTTTATCCATCAGATTCAATTGTTTCCTTGGTCTGCTCGTTCTCTCAATCTATCATCAATTTAATCGTGTAGTCCATGCTTGCACAACAACTGGGAAGGTATCTGCTGCTACACTAGATAAACTTTGACAGTATGTGAGAGTAGTGAATGTGCTGATATATCTCAAGGATACAATCGAAGTCTTTTTGATTCTATGGCAAGGCGCGTGACTGTGGTTATAGCCATCAATGCTGGTAGCTATTGGTTTAGTCAACATTCATAAGAGGCCATCATTTCAATAATTCAATTTTTTTTTAACGTGTTATATGTGACTACATTTTGTTGTGATATCTCTAATTTATCTTGGTTTACCATTTTTGGAGGCCATCACTGTATGAATTCACTATTCCCATTGAAAGTGCTTCACTATTCCCTACATAATTTTTTTTCTTCAATTCAAACTATTTGCATATAAACTTTGTAATTGATTTCATTTTCTATTTTCAAACATATAGCAAATCATTAAATAGCCTTTATATTGATTTATTGTCTCCGTTCCACATAGTGCACTCACTAACTTAAGCCTTATTTTCATTTTGGGATTATTAAAGTTGATCTCATACATTTTTAGTGTATTTCTTTTTTGATTTTTATGTACAATCATAAAAAAATTACTATGAAATAGAATTCAAATTTATTCCCAAATTGCTTGTTTTTATAAATTATAAAAAATGCCATGATTCTTAGTATAACATGAAAGTCAAGGAACATAGACTTTCACCCTTAAATCCTAAAATCAGAACTTTTAGTTATATCAAAAAACTGATCTGAATATCTTTATAAAAAATGGTTTGACATTTACTGAAAATATTTTTAACTAATGAAAAATAATCTTCTGTAAATAATCCTTTTTAAGAACTGAATGAAGTTATTATCTTTTTATAAATATGACATATATGTTCATACAAATGAGGAAAAGAGAAACATTAATTACAAAAATGAAAATAATGAGAATAATTCTTATTCGTTATATAAATAAGTTTTTATTAAATCATATTAAATTATTATGTTATTTTAAATAAAGCTAAGCCTATTAGTTATCTTTGTACTTGTGGAAAATGAAATTAATGATAAAATAAAATGAATCAAACATTAATAATTAAATAAGTTTAAACAACCTTATTTGAAGAATTTATTAGCAGATAATATGCTGGATCAACGTAACTAAATGTGCAATTTTACTTGAATATGTATTTTTCCAGAAAGTATAAAGAAGTATTATCATTATTCTAAATTTTGTAAATATAATCTTTTTATTAAATCTTATTATAATGTTCATTAGTGTTTCATATTTTTAAAACAGTAACGAATAAATTTAGAAAAATTAGTGACATTAAGTGTACACATTTTTTTAATTCAAATTAATTTTATTAATTTTCTACAAATAAAATATACTATATTTTTCTAAAAATATTAGAATTTAAGTTATTATTTAACTTAAAGTCAAACATGTAAAATGTATGACCAAAACATTTTTAAATTTAATAGGGAAGTGTGAATCTTTTATTTATTGATTTATGAATATATTGCATGCGCTATCAAAATTTCATCGGTTTCTTTGATGTTACAGCTTAAAAAAGAAAATCTTATTTATTAAGTTACAAAAACCAGTATTTACTTTCACAAAAATATCAGATAAGTTTTCATCAAAATAATCTTTTGCTAATTTAAAATAAAATTTATTTCAGTGCATACACAAAGATTATTTTAAAACCTTTCATAAAATATTTCTTGGACAAACAACTTAGCTTTATAATATTCGTTATTTCAAAGGGAGCACATTTTTATGATTCATGAATAAAAACATGAGATGGAAACTTTCTAAAACCCATAAATATTTTAAGAGTTTCCAAGGAATAAAATACTTAGGAAAGAGATTTTTAAATGAAAAAATGTAGAGAATGTCGCATCTTTCTCAAAAACATGATTTTATATCATTTGTTTTTATCTTACTAAAAGATTTTTCAAAAACATGCATCAAAGGTATTCTTAGTTTCATGTAAACTTTACATGCTTTCGCAAATTAATAATAGCTGTATTCCTTACTTCGTATATGGAAATATTCCTTAAATTTCGAAGTCAATTTCTTTTTAAATGATGAAACACGGAAAAGATGCTTATTGGATTTGAAATTTTTTTTTATTTTAAATTAGAAATGAAAAAAAACTATTCAGTCCTTTGTTCAGTTTATTATTTTTAATATATTCCCTCACTTCGTATCTTGTTTAGGTAACATTTTATTATTTAAGCTTTAGTACAAATCTTATTTTCTTATTTAAGCGAGGTGGTACAAGATAGGAGTTTTTAAATACTATCTTTTTGGAATTTACATCACATTCAGCTCATATTGCTCTGTTAAAGGCACTACGCCATATCACTTTCGAAAAAATTTTAACATCACTCCTTCACGCGAGAAAATGTGCGCTTTTCCTGACCGGATGACGAAAACATTAAGATTGATGGCTGTAACATATTTTCACGAAAGTAAAATGAAACTCCCATGTATCTCGAGAGATATTACCATGTCAGACACATCTTTCTGTTAAATCGAGATACTATTACGTACATCAAGGCTAGAACCTATCTAAATATTTTACGGAAACAATTTTGTAGAGTTATGGGGAATTTTAGAGTAATATATAAGAATTACGTTTGAAATAGCTTATATGGCTAGACTATTTTAAAAGAATAATCATTTAAATAGCTCGTACCTAATCTTAATTTAATTCTTATTTTAATTTTCTTCTATTTCAAACCAATACTTTTACGTTAGGTTAAAAATTACCTAAGGTAGAAAAACCAATAAAAAATATTTGATTTCAAGAATATAAGTTCATGTTTTTCATGCGAAAAACAATTGAAAATATGGCATTATTTTTCATTGATGTGTACTAATAATTATTTAATACTTATATTATCATACATCATGTTAACATTCAGTGATTATTAAATCAAATATTTATTCTAATATAAAATAAGTATTTTCTTAAGAAACTCTAATTCAATTTATTTTAACTAATTAAGGTGCTCTTTTTTTAACTAATTTTATTATTTATATATAGATGCATGATTTATGAAAATGTAAAATAAGATTACTTAAATGTATGATGAATCAAGTAAGTGGTAAAGCGAATAGTTATCATACTCAATTATTAAAATAAGACCCTTTAATCTCTTTTAAATGTAGTTAAATTCTTTTTCCATACTATATTCTGAAAATATAGTATTTAACGTACTTTTTACGTTATATTTGCAGTAAATCATTAAAAAAACTGACAAACTCAATTCATTGATAAAATTTTCTAATTTTCTACCAAATTTAATAGGTTTAAATTCAATTCTTAAATAATACTTTAAAATTTAATAAAAACCAATTGAATTTGATTCCTTTAACAACGGAAATTCATAACTTAAAATATTAAAGAAAACATGCACAATTTTTACAGATTTTGTCTAAGAAATAACATATAAAATAAAAGTACAATTTTCAAAAATTTTTAAGCAAAAACTATATAGCTTTTCATGAAAATAACATTTCTTAAATTTTATTTGAATTCAAGCAACTTATTTCAGAATTGTTAAATTTATATATATATATATATATATAAATTTATATAAATTTAACAATTCTGAAATAAGTTGCTT
>JAPDSC010028298.1:54761-69098 GCA_026290005.1 Latrodectus geometricus
AATACTTAGTCTTCTTTCGTTATTGTAATTTAAACCTCAAAAATGCTTATCCTAAATCAAAATTAAAAATATATATACTTTTATTTTATTTCTTGAGCTATCATGCAAAAAATAAATATATCTAAATCTTTAAAAGACATACAAATTATTAATTATATATTTCTGAAATACTTATTACCTTCATATAGTATTTTTATATTTTATAATAATAATCTTGCATTATAGCTTTGAGTGTCCAACTTAACAGAAGAGATCAAGGAAAAATCAATGATTTTCATTTTTTTGATAAACGCAATTATGAAATTTAAACGAAATATTTACGCCATTTATTAATGTTTCAAAATAAATTTTTGTAAATTTTCTAAGTTTAGTAAAGTAAATTCTTCAAAATTTACTATGTTAAATGTAAATAATTGTATTTCATGAGAGTATTTCTTTCTGATTGTAAATCTCAAATGTTTTCTCTAAAAGAAAATATATGTAAAAAAAAATAATAATAGTAAATTTTATAAATATATACCAACAAAAGGTAACAATGAATTAATTTATACAAGAGACAAATTAGTAACATTTGAATAATTTCTTGGTTACACAAGAACATAAACCTTTCTTTTTAATTATAATATATCTCAAAATCTCGGTACTGCTAAAGGAATAACAAAATAAATTTCAAGTCATAAGTATCTTCATAATATAGACTCATCATGGCGACTTACAAAGCAAATGTGTTTTCGTATTTATAACAAGACACTTATAATTAAGTGATAAAAAATTCTTTACAAATTGTAACAGTTTCTTATTCTTAATTCCACTACTAATAGTATCAACGGAATCGTAATTACATAAACTCTAATTACAAATTCACCGTATTTCTCCATCTTTAATGGGTAGAACGATCAGCGCATTGAGACGTGTCTTTCCTGAGTGGTTATTATAGGAAACTTAATCTCCTCAATATGCAAATGAATGTACTCTATGTGCGATAAATCGGAGAAAATTATGATACTTTCACTAGCTTCTCTCTCATACAATTTTGATTTAAAACCTGAATGTAATTTGTAAATTATTCAAACCATCTCGTAGATAAATTACCTTTGAATTATTTAATATCTTTATATAAATGACGAAAAGATTTGAATTTTGATGTAATTTTAATTTAATTTAAAAGCCTGAACAATTTTAATAATGTAATTAAGAAACTTATCCCATAATTGAAGCTTTATCGTGATATTATTAAATTCATTAATTGATTATTTCATATAAAAGAATTAACTAATTACAATAACTATTTACAATGCAATTACTTTATATATTATATTATGCTCAAAGATTTGAAATGTGAAGCTCGAGCAAATAAATTTGACATCTAATTATACTTTGCTCGGCAAAGTAAGTTACGTCTTTAATTTTGTACACTTTTTGTTCTTCTTAAAAGATGTCTCGCCCAGTAAACTCTCGACAAGTTTCTGAGTAGAAGTCATTAGGGAGTTTTTTTTTTTTTTATTTATTAAGAATGTTCCATTGGCGAAAATTGCAGAGAAAATGCAGGATTACGATAAAGAAAAGCTGAGTCGGCTGTTGTTGTGATATTGGCACTATCTCATAGTTGCGCCTCTAGGGGCTGTAATTCCCCGACCTAGTACTTTTCTAGTTTATGGATCTATTCTGTCTTGCCCTTTTCTCGAACCTTTGGAAGGGCAAACATGATAAGAGATTTATAAAAAATAAAATAAGGTGCTTGTTAAAAATTTTGTGTTTCGTAGGTTATAAACTGCTGGAATGTTTATAACGAACACAATTTTCATCTTAAAGTATTTTTTAAAATGCTAGAGCTGTTTTATCTTAAAATTTCTGTTGATTTAATGAATAAAAGATACATTTTCTTCCAAGTTATTAAGAAAGAGTGTAATAGTAAATAAGAAATTTGTATGCTTTGCGAATCTAATCCGGTATAGAAAATTAAATATGCAATTGTTTTTTTAGAGTTTTGTTGTCTGTCATTATAATTTACATTTGCACACATTATTAAATTCTTTACATATTATTCTTTATATATATTAACAAGGCATAAAAAATTAGCAGCTCATGCTGCATTTAAAATGCTTCTATTAAAGCTGTCATATACTTTATTGGAAAAGCTTTATTGTAATTTTTATAAGCTATGTATAGTTTGTAAATATATTTAACTATACGTAAGCACAAACGCATTTTTTTACTAGGCATGAAAAATGAATCTAACTTATTAAATATTAAAATTAAACTTTAAATGAGTTCATTTTTAATATTTAAAGAATATTAGGACAAACTGTAATTTACATTATTCATTAAAAATCTCAAAATAATTTTCAGGAATTTAGAATCTGCATGTGCCATATATTGAGCATGTAGCAGTGAAAAAATTTAATTTATTAAATAATCACAGAAAATTTAATTCTAAATTATAGTTCATGTGAAACTTTCAGAATTATGACCTCTGAAGTATTTTTTGAATTTATAAGCAAGTTATATATATATATATTTATATATATATATATATATATAGAGAGAGAGAGAGAGAGAGATATAGATAGATAGATAGATAGATTAGATAGATATATTCTCATAAATTATTTTTTGAATACTAAAATATCAATGATTTTTCAACAAAACACACATTTAGTTATCTTCAGTTAAAAATATAATTTTTAAAGTTTTAAAATAAGTAATAAAAAATTTAAATATAAATAAAAATTATAATGGAAATTTAAAATATGTTATTCTCATTTTACACAAAAAAAACTTTATTAGTTTTCACAAAAAATAAGTTTCCTATATAGAAAAAAATGGATTTTTTAAATTATGAAAGATAAAATAATGGTAATTTATGAGTAACTTGACAGCTCAAAGGTAATAGAAAAATAGAAATATTATATAATTACATAAATACTCAATTTAGTTAAACAAATATTTATTATAACATTTCTTAACTACAGATTTTAAAAAAATCCATCCATCAGACAGAAAAATCTGTCATCAAATTTAATTTAGAAAAATTCCTGTGCATGCCAAAAAAGCAAGTAAAAACGTATAAAAATATCTTACCAATTTAAATGATTGGATTTAAAAGGATTGAAACTGATAATGTTTCATATATTGACTGTATAAGATTTGAAATAATATAAAGTCCATAATAATTTAAGAGAGAAATTCAAAATGAAAATTCAAATGTTTTGAATGCAAGGTAACTTTAGTTACATTCAATTTAATATAACTAAAGTTCTCTCTCTCTCTCTCTCTCTCCTGCATTCAAAAATATTCAACTTAAATTATGGAAGAAAAGCCATAAAATATTATAAAAATTCAAAGATAAATATGCGCATAGATGTTAATAAGCTTACAAATCAACAAATCAAAATAAACATTTTAATGAATACTATGTTACCCCCCCCCCCATTCGCACAGAATAAAAATATATTTCATAAAATTCTGCGTTTAAAAAAACCCAATTAAACTGTATAAGCTGTTTTTTTAAAAAACTTTTTTTAATATAAATGATATATATTCAAAAGAAATTTCTCTTCAAATTGAGAATTTTTATGGTTTGAACAAAATTTTAAAAACAGCATTATTTCATATTCAATCCCAATGATAAATTGAAAAAATAACTGCTGTCAAAAGGTTTTTTCACGGTACAGCTCAATGGAAGGAGAAAACGCATTTACAGTCTCAACCGTGGTGTTTTATCTGAACTTATCTTCGGATAGCGGAATTTAATATTTCAGCAACCCGACTTCTTTCGTACTATGCAAATCAGAAGACAATTTCCTTTTCTATTGTCTTCGAAGGAGCGAAACTCTTTTCATAACTTAATTTTCTTACAGCAATTCATTGTGGATGAGGGAAAATTCGGAACTCACAGAATATTTAAGATAACTTAATATTTTGCAATTCGTGTCTAGAAGGAGAGAGAATTTTGCTTAGCAATTATGTTCGAAGTTCAGGATTGAGAATTCATTTTAAATTCTATTTTTGAATAGAAAATATTTAATAAGGGATTTTCCATCCCGAGTGGCAATGTGGGGTACGCTGCTTAACTTTTCCAACTGAACCATAATTTGGTGGCGAGTCCGATTTCCTCAGTATACACATTCCATAGATACCCATTTATAGGATAGGCAACCATTCATACAAGGAAAGTACAAATACAGGAGAGAGAGAAAGAGAAAGCACATCCATGCCCAGACCAGGATTCGAACAAAGGACCTCTTATCTGCAGTCAAACACACTGACAAGTAGACAGGGTGGGTGGCATTTAATAAGTTAAAATACAAATATAGATATGTGCGCACTAAAATTTAAATTAAAGGAAACCTAAAATATAATATATGTTCAGCTTTTGTGTGGGGGGGGGGGTTTAATAGGCAATAGAATATGAATTTAATGAATAAGAATTTAATGTTTCAGAAATTGATTTGATGTAAATAACTAATAATTACTAAGTTAATGTCAATTAGTTAAATAATTTATCACATAAAATAATATCCAACAATGAAAATAAAATGCAAGGAATCATCTTCGGGCACTTTTTAAGCAAAAGAGTATTTAGATATTGGAAATATTTATCATGAAGTAAGAAATAAATGTTTATATAATAATAATAATAGTTTTTTCAATCAACATGTATGTACATATAGTGGTTAAATTTAAGTGGGAAATATTTCTAACGCCTTTTCATAAATTTAATCGAGTAATTGTTTAAATACACAATGATCACCAATAATTAATAAACACTAAGTAACTTGCTTAGCATTATTCTCCACCTGCTAACACACAATTAATTTGTATTACAAGTAGGAAGTTTAAACTAGGTTCACACAGTAAAATAAATATCATTTCAAGTGTTCTTCATATTGGCCTGATGAACTATTATTGACGCCTACGTACAACAGGATGGAGTAAGAAGTATGCAAATGGAAAATGTAATTAAATCGAATTCTATCCGTTTCCAGAGGGAAGCCGATCCACTAGGGCGTCTGTTGGTAAACAACCTTGACGACCCTGACCCCTAAAATATTCTCCGAAAATCTGTAGCAAAAGATGTTTGCCGCGAAGAAGAAATAAAGATGCGCAAGATTTTTCTTTTTCAACATTGACCTTCCATTTTGCTTTAGTCACGTGACTCCATGTCAACGACCAACGGCTGACGGCGATGGGTTGCCATTGGCTGTGACGTCACAAGCGGCGGGATGGCATAAACTCCAGGTAAAAGAGTGACCACGGGTCAATTTGGTTGAAGAGTGCTCCGTTCATGCGAAGATTTGTCATTTCATCTTGAGAAGTCAGAGAGGACACCGATGATACACTGAGGGAACCGAAAAGTTTTAAAGCTTTCCATTTTCACTTTTTCTGAGGTAAGTTAAAGATAATAACGAAATAATTTTTTTTCAAATGTCCGATAAATATATTGCAAATAATATATAACTTTTCTTTAAAAATTTAAAAGGGAATTTTTGTTCATTTCAAATTTTCCTGGAATTAAGATAAAATTTTCTTTTAAATGATATGAATCAAAATATTTTTCCAAATTATAAAACATTAGAATTATGATTCAATTTTACCACAGAATTTTCACAGTTCATTTCTCATCTTGAATTTTTTTTCTTCTTACATTTTTCATTTAATTCATACTTTTTTAACATAGCTTATGGCATAAATTTATCTATCTAAGACTAAATTTTTTTATATCATATTTATTCTTAGTATTATTTGTATTGTCGAAAATTGATTGCATATTCTGTAAAAATAAAAAAATATACGATATATGGAAAGTTTTTCGAGTTAATAATTTGGTAGCTTTCTTATGACATGTTTTCTTTTTTATTCGAATAAATAAAATGAGAAATTAACGTAATGTTATCATGTATTATTTATCACATATTTTCTTTTGAAAATAAATATTTTTTTATCATCAAGTATTTATATATAAATATTAATACAAAAATGAAATATGTATTTAAAAAGAATTTTTAAAATGTTCGGTGAAATATATGCCAAACAAGTATTGTCTGAGAAGAAATTTAAAAAATTATATTCCTGTAAACATTTAAATATTCCGAGATTGGTAATTTAAAAATATTTTCTATATTTTAAATAACATCGGTAGTGATTTTGGTCAAACAATCATAAGTGAGATTTAGAATACAGGATTTAAATATTATGCAGTAAAATTTCCAAGCATTGTAGGAATTTTTATTTAAAGAATTTTATTAAAGAACCATTAAACTAACAAAGTTATGTACATTCCTTTCATGATTTAAAATATTTTCATACTTTTAGTGTAAAAGTATATATTTAAATATAATTGAGTACTTCAATACTTTTTTATAAATCTAAGAAAAACTACAATATTATTTTGCAAACGGAAAAAATAAAAAAAATCAAATTTATCTAATTTATGCTTTTTTTTCTAATATTCAATATTTTTATTCAAAATACTTATTATATTTCTTAAAGTAGAATTTTTTAATAGGAAATTTCTTTAAAAAATATGTTATGAATTCAATAACATAGTTTATATATTTTTATTCAGGAACTAAAGTCGATTCCACTATTACGGTATAATTTTAAGAAAAAAGAAAATATTGAAAAGCACTGGTTTGATACAATGTTAAAATTTTCTCTTTTTTAAAAAGCTTCTTATGTTGTAATATATTTAATAACTTGCTCACACTTATTTTATTCGTGTAGCGAATAATTTAAAAAAATATATAAATAATTCATTTTTCAGAATTTCTTCCAGAAATTTCTTTCCTCAGCAGGGTTGTACGCGACCCTTCACCTTGACATTACGTGACAAGGACTGGGTAACACCCCCTCTAAAAGCTACATACCTTTCTACCCCTCCTTCTAACAACAACACGCAGCGTCAACAACAGCAACTTTTCCAACAACAAAATAGTTGCAGATAATCTCCCCTCTTTTCTCATCCTCTCTCGCTCACTCTTTCTCCCCTGTCAGCCACCTGCGCATGAGCAGCCTGTTAAAAAGATCGAAAGTGAAAGGAGAAATTCTTCCTGCATGAGCGCACAATTTTCTTTTTCTTTCTTTAATGAAAAAGATAAAAAAGGAGTAATGATAATAATGACGGAATGGCGAAGCATTACTTGAGTCATTTTCGCTTAACCTTTCTCGCATTCTCTGTTTCGTGAAGTTCAAGTATATATTCGTTCCCCGAGATAGGGTAATTGTAGGGTCTCTACGAGAGAGATCTTGTTATCAGTAGACAAGGTAATGGATAACTTGGCTATTTAGCAGTCAATTGAATTCACCACTGCGATTCAGCTACCGTCACTAACTGTTTCGATTATGAAGGAGGAACTATTCCATCCGTTATTATTCTTTTCATACATTAGTAGATTTTTGTAAATCTAGTGATTACGAGTAAATATATACTATAAGCTTAAGTAGTCCTATTAAGGATATGTCAAAAAATAGGAAGATATATGTGTTGAGCAATCACATATTAACTTACAATAATTAAATTTTAAATAAAAAAAAATTATACAATTTTATTATAGTAAATGTAGAATGTAAATACTGTTTCGCATTTTATTATTCTGAAATGTACATTTACTTAAAGCAACAGTGGAAACTACGAAGAAACTAAAGTTCTAGATTCTAAAATTAAAAGTAGGGAAGGAAAAACATTGATTTTATGTCAATTATGAAAATTTATTATTTATATAAGCCTTTTCTAGGAATTTTGATGACGTAAATTATTTAACTATTATTAATAAGTAATAACTGAGTATGCCCTATTATCATTAAAAATGCATAAAAGTTTAACAAAAATCAGTTCATTTCTAAAATTCTAATGAAGGAAATTTATTAATCATATTATTTCGCACATGTATAAATACATACGTATATAGTAAGTAAGTGTCTTTCAAAGTAATTACTTAATTACATAATTTTAAAGTAAAACTTTAATTTTCGCTTTGCTGTATTTATTTAAATGCATACATGTACCACACTTATTAAACAAAAAATTTTTAACTATAAAACGCATATTACAATTTATTGCATGTATTATTCTTATTAAAAAATAAAATTATAATTTTCAAATGCATATTATAATTACATTAAAATTTTAAACGACTCATAGCAGAACTTTAAAATGTAAAAGAGTATTATTCAATTTTACAATTTTGCTATGTAAAAGTTTTGAAATTATTTAATATAATTTTAAAATTTTTGTCACTTTTAATAGTATACATATGATAGCTAGTCTATATTTTTTGTAATTTTTAACAATATGAGTTATATAGTTTTTTTTCATTGGTATAATCACACTTCTATGATAAAAGATGCCATAAAATAAATTAAGCTTTTTTCCTTCTCTGTTAAAAGTCAGTCATGTTTTTTATATACTATTTCAATAGAATCAAACTGATAATTGAGTAATCTTGGAATAGAATTAAGCATTTTTCTATTAAATATTTGGGTTGTAATAGATGAATAAAAAAAATCACTGAAAACCTTTTGAATGAATGTTTTTAAAGAAACATGGTCGAAAATTATTCCTTTATTTTATAATTTTATCATAAAAACGGACCATATTACCATGGAAATGCCCCAACTAAATTTAAATACTTTTTTTTTTATCATGAAACTAAAGATTTTAATTTGCGTTTAAAAAATATATTTCCAGTATTATGATTCATAGTTCATCATTATAATACGGAAACGGTCATAACTTTAACATCTACATTTTTAACGAAAACAATTAGAGTTTGCACATTATTTTAAGACATTTGTATATCAACACATTTCCAAAAACAATTTACATTTTATACGAACAAAATTATAATGAGAGCAAAACACGTGCGGTAATTAAATAATGGAAATTCTTTCCCTGGAATCAGATGATGAAACGCGTAGAGCAATAACTTTTTCTTCTTTCCGACAAGTTTCTGAAGGTCTTTGCATCAAAACAAGTACCTGTCTGATGCTAAGATAAGCTCATAAAATGTTCGAACAAATTTTGTGACATTCTACTGGAACTCTAATTGATGAAATCTCTATTGTGATTCCTTTAAAACAAACGGGAGAAAAAAGCACCAACAATAAATAATAAAAATACTTTCTATTGCGTGAGTTAAAATTTATTTGAACGAATGAAAGATTAGTAAAGCTTTTGTGAATTCATCTTCTTAACAATTATTTTCATTTTTATTTATTTATGTTATGCAAGAGCAATGTCTGAAAGTTTTGAACTGACGTAAGCACAACATTAAGTCATATTAGCCATGAGTTTACCAAAGACAATAAAACAGTTTTTAGTCGCATTACAGTTCTTGCCTTGGGAAAATATTTAAGCTATACTCCTTTCGGAAACATATTCCATAAAAACGGCTAAAGAAAAACGGGGAGATAATTTTAAATTCCTCTTTTATCTTGCAAGCAGACCAAAGTTCATTTAAAGTAAGTTTTAAATAATTATATAATATTATATCATTTTGACGAGAATTTCAAAAAATTTTTAACTTCAATAATTGAGTACGAATATATAATATGATTAAAACCTTTCTATAAATATTAAAATCAAATGTTTAATTCTTGATAAAGAATCGGGAAACAAATTTTTTTATAGTTCAATTTATGAAAAAATGTGTTTCTTTGTGAAAAAGTTATTTGAGAATAAAAATAATAAAATCTGCATTTATAAAATATTTTCTTTCTTATTGAATTTCATATATATGAGTGCATATTATGCATCTCAGAGCAGACCAGAACTGGATGTAGTGCAAACAAAGATTTACTTAAAAAATTTAATAAAAAAACTTATTACGATATTTAAATAAAATTATTATTACTTATTTATATAAAATAATATCATGTGCTATAACCTTAGAAAATATAAATACATGGAAGTCCTATTAATATAGATTAAATTCGAAGAAAATTTTACTTCAAGATTTTACTTGAACTTCTCTAAAAATTTAGTTGGTATGAAGATTTGAATGAAAATAGAAATTTTAAAAGCTTTTATAAATTTATCACTGATATTTACTTAAATCTCTGAAAATCTGTGCGAAGAACTATTATTGAGTCTAATATTCTAAAAAAAAACTAGAATGCTATTTTCAGAATTGATTATAAAAGATGTAGAATAAGATTCAACACTAATACTATTTATGAATATCTCGAGCATAAAACACCTGAATGCTATATGTCTATTTGGTATGAAATAAAAAATAAATTCTTAAAATTCCTAACTGTAAGCACTGTATTTACTTAAGTACTAATTATAAAAAAATACGTTATGAAACATTATAAATATATTTCATTTTGAAAGGCAGAAATTTATATCTCTTAATTATACAAAACAGTAAGTAATGACAAATTTTTCTCCCAATGGAACCAATTTTTTTAAAATTATCTTTCTTTTTAACAAATAGCTTTTTGAAAGTCGTTATTCTGTTTTATGCAACGTCTTGGTCTTTTAAACTTCTAATTGTGGCTTTCGAGATATTCTCTTTTAATATTAATATTACTTCCATTTCAATATTTTTTTCTTGTAAATTGTCTTTCAATTCATACAGCTTTGAGTTAATTGCTGAACTTCACACGTTTGTTAAACTTCTCGGCAAATGTGACAGGCTATTTATTATTCACGTTTACTCCCTTAGCTTACAAACGCTACGATATCGGGGTGGGGAAACTGTAGAATTCTTTTTTGGAATGTGGCTCTCCACGGGTGTCATGTTTATTCACCCTTTTCGACCTCTGTGAACTAGATAAATGTCATCAGAAAAATATTTCTACCGAGTTCCTGTGATGTAACGAATGTGACAAGTTTGAAATTGAGTCAACAACACTTTTCTTAAAGTACTGAAAGAACAGAAGCTGTTTCACAAGGTACTTACGGTTTTCTGACCACGAGTAGATGACCTTAACTTCTCATGTTGGCTTAGATTTATTTATCTAAAAATCATTCGGAAAAATATTTGATATAATCACAGCACAGGCTTCTAATTTTTTTTCTGACTCAAGGTATTAATAAGTTACTTAAACTTATATTTTTCTTTGAACAATGGACTTTTCAATGTAAAGTAAAAAAAAATAAAGCGAAGCTATAATAATAAAAAAATAGAAAATTTCGAAATACGGTAAATGTAACAAGAAGAAATAAGGAAAAGATGAGAAACTTTCGACAAATATTGATAAAGAGAAAAATGTATAAAATAACTAAGTAAAATTTTTCATTGTAAATGGCAATCTATAACAAAACTGTTAAAAAAAAAGATAAAAATAAAATTAATATTAAATTATTAAGGAGTATTTGGAAAATCTATTTTCCTCATATCAGAATTTATCTTTTCTTCATTACTAATTAGTTTTATACCTATTTTACATTTGAATTTTCTTTAGATTAATTTAAAAATTAATTTATTTATTTCATGCATTTTTGAGCTCATTTAAAAAGCTCAAAAATTAGCATGAAATTATAAAAATACGATAAAATTAAATTAATCATTACATACAATTTATAAAATAAAATTTTCACAAAATGTTTTTATCGATGAGAAAGAAAGAAAAGCTAAATATCAGTCTTTTACCATTTATAATTATTTTATCTTAAAAAGAATTGCATCTTTGTAATATTTTAATAACTTAATTACCTGTTTAATGCAAATTACATATTTGCTTTTCCTTGATCATTTTAAATTACTCTTTTTTCCTTCATTTTTCTCTTTATAGCCGGATAAACATATGAATTTAATTTCAATTGAAAATGTTCATGCTAATTATGAGTCATTAAAAAGTATTTATACGTGTGATTAACTAAATTTCTTCAATTATCAATTCAGCCTTTTACTGTAATAACACACGAAAGCCATTTAGCATAAGCAAAGTACATATCTCTTGAGTAAAAGAAAGTAATCTAATTATTAAAGATATAAAGGACGCTTTTAAAAATCTTTTTACTTTTCATTATATCTTTTTGTAATTTGTACTGACAGTAAAATGAGAAAAGATATAAAAAAAAATTAACTTTTGATGTCAATTATGTTATTTGTTTTTTTCCCTAAAGGATAGAAATATAATTTTTTTGAAATGAATCCTACGCAATAAATTAATAATTTATAGATTTTAAACTTAATAAGTATAGCTTTTTCTATCTCACGGTATTTTTATGATGAGAAGATTCTGCATATAAATGATAAATATATTTCCAAAGTATTAAAACTTACTCTGTGCAGTGTTTTTATAATGTAAATATAATTGTTATTAATTATATATATATATATATATATATATATATAATACTCCCCTTCTTAAATATAAATTAATTAAATTTAAAAATTCTTAGATAAAATATTGATTACTTAATGCTAAATTATTTAATTTTTATGATTAATACAGAGGTTTCTACTTTATATCCATATAGTACCCCCAAAAATTAACATATATACTTAGATTATTTTAATTTCTTGAATGTGATTGTCAATTTTTTGAATAGCAATATCGTATCATAAAAAGTCAAAAATATTTAGTATACATTTTAAAAATAGTCAATTATTGTGCATTTTAAAAGCAACATTTACTACAAGTATGCTTAAAAAGTTATACGATGGACAATTTCTTTGTGTAAAATTAACTGAATTTATTTTAATAATTCAGTTAATTTTATACAAGTAAATTTTAAAGTAATTTATTTAATTTATGTTAATTGTAATGTAACTTATTTTTGTAGCTGATTATTAATAACTACTGAGTAGCAGATATAAATTTTCCTCAATTAAATATTCAAGACTTGATTTGAAAAGAATTATGAAAAAATTATTTCTCATTAAATTTATTGCCTATTTAGATAAAACAGGTGACGTCATGAAGATAACCATTATTAAATTAATCTTTATTTAATCAAAAAATAATGAAATGTTAAACTATGTAATCTTAAATACGAAAAATTTTGAGATTACTAATTTTCATTAATGATTACAAAATGTTAGTAATTTTCACAATGGGTGATAACGATAATTATATCTGTAAAAGATTATTAGACTTGATTCACACAAATACTTGGTACATAAAAGGCTGATACTTATCAGGTATTAAATACATTATTTGGCCTATTGTAGTTAATGAGAGTGTCAGAAAAATCGTATCTTTAATATATACTAGATGCCAAACTTCGTTACATGCCTAGTAATTATTATCTTTTTAATTATCATTTAATTAACTTAATGATGTTCTCGTTAAAAAGTGTGCTTCTCAAATTACGAATATTTAATCCCTGTAAGTAAGTACTTTGCTCATAGTATTAAATGATCTTTTTTTTTTCTCTTTCATTGTTTTCGAAGTTAAGACTTTTTTATAGAACAAATATATAGTTAGTGTATAATATATTTATTTAAAATATTCTTAAATTAGTTAGTGATTTCTGAATAGAGAGAATTTAAATAGAAAATTGTATTGCAAAATGATTTCATACATTATAGTAAACTATTTAATAGCTGAATAAATCGAAACGTATATCATCTGAAATGAAATACTAAATTCGAGTTAGGAATAATTTACTTTCCATTTTCTCAGAACAAAAACATTTTCAAGAACTTCGAATTAAAAATAAAACAAATTATTTTATTTTCGGTATAATTTGTTCTTAAACTTACAAAAATATTTTATTTTGAAAAGTATTTTGTTAAAAAAAATAATTAACTTTCAAAATTAAATGAGCACATAAACAAAAATATTTTTTCATTAAAGTTAATGTATGTTCAAAAGCAAATTCAAATATTAGAGATTCAATTTTCACGAAATTTCAAACTTTGTCTTATTTAACTTGTAGGAAAAAAATTCCCAAAAATTATTTGAATTTAATATTTTATTCATTCTGAATAAATTAACCAGTAAATAAAAATAAAAATTTATTGCAGGATTTTTTTTCATTAAAAAGTGATGCTCAATAAATAAATAAATATAAATAAAGTTTTTTTTTAAAGAGCTTCAGATTTAACTATAATTTTAAAGTATAAATCCAATTTATCCGCTCATAGGTTCTTAAAATAAGATAACTAAAAATATATCATTTAAAAAAAAAACAATGAAAACTAAAATATAAAATATTATTTACTTGAACATTTGAAGATAGGATTCTCGGAATTTAGTTTAAATTTTTCAAATATGATAATAGATTTTCTCGCAAAACGGATTTTTCTATTCTGTTTTTTAAAATAGCATGTGTTTAGCAAAAAAGAATATTAAAATGCCAAACATTTAAATTTTTATTTTACTAAAAACTAACTATATATATATATATATATATATATATATATATATATATATATA
>JAPDSC010028298.1:72084-90636 GCA_026290005.1 Latrodectus geometricus
TATATATATATATATATATATATATATATATATATATATATATGTATGTATGTATGTATGTATGTATGTATGTATATATATATATAATATCTCGGTAACTAGTTTTACATATATACTTGAAGTGTATATATAGATATGCATATATTCCTGGTGTTTTTGCAATAAGGCATAAAAGTAATAATTTTATTTAATTATGTGATAAACTTCCACCCTGATCGTTACATATATTCACTTGTATCTTTTTTATATTTTATTGAAATTAATTTACTTCTAAATAAGATTAAACGAATAAAGCTAAGCTTTAAAGATAAATTGATACTTTCCGCATAGTCATATAACGATTAAATTCATTAGTATTGAAATAACAAATGTTATTGTCCTGATTAACATCAATAAAATATTTTAATTCGACTTATGTTTCTATTAAACTATTTATACCGTACCATAATTTGAATAATTGATGTATTAATAGAAGATAAATATGAAGAAAAAATACTATTGATGTAGAAAGTTATTTACACTTGCAAAAAGCACAAGAATATATCACTTTCACGTCATTTAAATTCAACTAATACCTTATTTAATCGTTGAGAAAGGAAGAGACGCGGATTATGGATTCATCGTCGACGGCAAAGTGATGCAAAGTTTACGACTTGGCAGTGATGTGTTCAAAAATGAAAAGAGTCACGATAAGTAATTGCTTACAAATTGGCATCCCTCAAAGTGCTGCATTAATTTAGTAGCCAAATGGCAGTTATTTACTTTCCACGTTGCCTTAGGAGGAAAGAAGGTTCGTTCAACCTTCACCACAATCTATTGATAGCCATCTTCTTCCGCCTCGTCAGTTGCAGTTGAAGATAGTCTCAAGGAGTTGTTCTTTTGTTTTATAGCATTGTGATTATAATAGCAATTATTGTGAATTGATTATTGATTGTTTACATTCGGCCAAGCCACGTGGAATGTTTTTATAATAATGTAAAAGAAAAATGAATGTATCTGTTGTCACGAATCTAAAAATTAACCATTCTGGTGAACTTTGAATCAAATCTTTTGTACATAAAAAGTATTATGTAATTTTATTGGTGTAATAAAAAAATATATGTGTTTATGCAATTTTTAATATTAGAAATGAAATCTGATCTACTTAAAGTAAAATTCAGTACAACAAAACCTTGAGATCACGGTGGTTTGTTTGATTAGGACGTCTTTCTTTTTATTGGAAGGTATTGAGTTCAAATCACGTTCAATAAAAATGGCTAACACATGTTAAACAAGTCATGGTAGGTTTACTCTACAAGTGTTTAAATATCTTCCTTAAGAAATGGAACTTCTTCGGGTGGTGAGTTAAGTAGATCAGATTCATTTTATTAAGGAGGGTCTTCTGATTGGTCCCTGCCTCAAAACTTCGAAGACTCTCTTTCAGGAGCATCCCCTAACTGTTTGTAGATTCCAACTCTAGTTTGTAGATTCCAACTTCTACAAAGAAGTGCGTGTATCCATACACAACAAAACTTTCAATATAATGAAAGCTTACTGAAATTTAGACTAAATTCTCATATAAGCATTCCAATTAGAAATTTCTTTACAATATAATTCTAATAAAAAGAACACATTTCTGCTTATTAGTTCCTTTTAACAAAATTTTATTGCAATTGATAGATAAGCTAAGCAAAAAATATGCTAAATGATTTGCTTATAAAATACAATTTATTTTATAAAAAATGCAATTACTAATCTAATTTAAAATAATCAAATGAAATAATCTGCAAAGTTGAGTCTATAAGCGATGTTGATAACATTACATTAAAGTTATCCCATAAAACTTTTTTTATATATTTTTCTATGCACATTTCAGAAAAACAAACAACATTTTGGTTATTATTTCATTAATTTTTGATAATTTACCTTCACGAATTACTTTGATATTGAAAATGACAATTCAGCAGTACAGTGAAGTTTTAAAGTTTTTATAAAAATCCTCCATATTAAACTTTCCAAGATGATGTCAGGAAAATGGAGCACATTTATGCAGTAAAAAAAGAATTCTTGAAGATTCTTAAGAACCTACAGTGTCTGATACGGTATTTCATGAATACGAAATGCAGCAACCATCTTCTATAGTGTAACAGTTGGTAAATGAGCCTATGTTTTGCTATTGTTAATTATAAAAACATAAAGATTTGAAAAATTTATTATAATGCAATATGCTAGTCTCGGTAACATAGTGATTTGACCAAGAAATTTATCGTCTATTAGTCAACAAGCTTACAATCTTTCAAATAGAAACGTTTCATCAGATTCTTTTTGAAAATACAATAAATGAGTAATCCGCCTGTTTACAATTTCGATATTCAACATTTAAACTTCTAATCATTATCTAGATTCCGATAAGTGTGGTTTCTATTGTTCCACATTTCTTATTAGAGTATTGAAATATAAGTTAAGTTTTATACCATTCAAAATGTTTGAATTTAATTAGCGTGTAAGGCTATAAATTATTCTACATAAATTAAAGACGAATAAAGTTAAAATAGAACAATTTTAATTCTTATTAACGATGTGTTTCTATGGTACAATTTTCTCTATATGAATATGAAACTAATAATGTCTCACTATATTGATATTTTGCTCATTTTAATACGAATTTATTTATCAGAACATTGACCCAATTTTACCGTAATATTTTCTTCTAAATACAATAGTACCTTTGTGATTGATTTTCATCCTTGCGCGTGTATGGGCAAAATTTCAGGGAAAAAAAACAAATATTAACACATTCAAGGAGAATTATCCTAAGAATACATTGTTAAACCAAAGGTTAAATCGTCCCTGATAAAATATCTCATCTTCCAAGCGTTTTCATTTAAGCAAGTACGCGTTTTTCTTATGCATCAGTGCTTCCTCCAGACTTAATTCATTAAACAATGAAGGAATATGCGCACTATCAGATAAGTTTGGAAATTATTTGCTGCTGTTTCCAATGTAGGAAAAGGAATATGCAACTAAATAGTGAGAAAAATGTTGCTACTGCAACACCCAGTCGATGCTTCGTTAAGGGTAAGAACAATGGATACTTGTTCGTTCTTTTAATGCAAATAAAATTATTTGATTGCAATGACAGAGCCTTCTGAATGACATACTGCTTAAAACAATGAAAGTAAGCATAAGGAAGAGTATATTTTATAACAATACTTTCCCTATACAGGATAAAAATATTATATATACCCAAACCATTGTATGTGTTAGTATAAGATATTTAATATTCCTCACAGTATAATTTATATATATATTTAAGTTTCTAATAAATAGAACTCGGACTTTTATAATATAATTTAAACATATTTTCTTGTCATATTTTAATAAAAAATACTGTTAACTGCTTTTATTTATTTACTATACGAAATAGTAACTCTAAAAATGCAAAGTGAGCTTCTTGAAAATAAAAGCTAAGTTTATTTATGGTCCATTGTTATCATTCGTAGTTATAAAAAAGTTTTAAATTTCAAGAAATACTATGTATTTTTATTCTGTACTTCTTGAGTTGATTTTGCTGTGATAAATATTTACGTCTAACAATAATTTCAAAAACTGAATGCATAATTACTTATACATAAATAAATGAAAATAGTTCAAATATGTATACATATTTATTGAAATTTATGAGTGAATTTTATTATATATATATATATATATATATATATATATATATATATAAGAGTACCGTAGAAAAAGAAATATATTTTTAAATTATTCCTATTATTAATTATTATTATAATCGTAGACAAATATTACGAACTTATAAAAATTATTTTTCTTTGTATGTGAAATATCAATTTATATTCAAAGAATAATTTTAATTAATGTACTAGATATGCTTACATTACTATTCGTATTTTATTTTAAATTTTAAACAAAATATTTATCTCATATAAGCATTCTATATAATTACTCATAAAAGTTTTTTTAATGTATTCCTAGCTAAAATTTTATCCAATAGATAAGTTTAATAAACTTTGACTTATTTCATTATTAATAAAATCTTCATAATCATTTTACAAAAACATTTCGCGCAAATAAATATGGGATTACTTTTGAAAGCCTAATTAGATTTTAATAATATAAACCACAATAGTTTCATAAGGGTGCAGTATAACTTATTTCATATTCATGATTTCTTCATTTATTGATTCTTCAGGAAATCATAATAAATCGAAAGAATGGGAAATTAATATATAATATTTTACATAGATAGTAAAACCATTTTAATCTCAGATAATTCTTATAAGAGCATTTCATTTAATATTTTTTCACGTGCTATTGCATAATATTTGACAGGTGAACAAATATCATTTAAGGCAAGAATTTTAAATATTAAGATTTCATTCACTGATTTCTCTTTCAAAAGTAATCACAGACAAGAGCGCTTTGAAGAACACTTTACTGTGCAAACACAATGTCAGAGCGCATCAAATCATTTTGCGCCAAATCATTCACCAAAGTATGTTAATGCCACTTTAATCTGTCAAAATCAATCATATAAAATTATCAACTCCATTTGGTTTGGCGATGGATTATTCCTCTTTTAAGAACGAAAATTAAATTAAATGTTCAAAGTTCCGTTAACGCATTTCATAACTGTAAGTTATTTGAAATTATTATTTTTTAATATAATATGTGTATATTTCATTTAATATTAATATTTTCATCAAATGATTTTAAGTTCCTTAAATCAATATTATTTTAATATTACAAATTTATAATTATTGATTGGTTTGTAAAAATGGAAAGCATATTCTTTGCATTGTAAATTCAAATGTTATTTAGATTTTAATTTTCGGCAATAGCTACTACTTTGTTAAACTGAATTTGGTGGATAATGATTAATTTAAATTAAAATTGTCAAAAATATGTACTTTTATATATATGTCTAATTCCTAATTCTTAATTTAAATTTATAAAAATTATTCTTAAAAATTTAAAAAATACTAAATTAACTTAAATAAGAAAATTTTATAATTTAAATAAAGTAAACTATCATTTTGTATACAAAATCGTATAATTTCAATGACTGAAAAAATAAATTCCAAATATATATAAATAAGATATCTTATGCAAAATATTTTTTCTTAATATTTCAAATGAAAGGACTAAAAATTATGTTAAAAATAGGTAAATCAAATTATCTAAATTAATTGATTTACCTATTTTTAACAATGAAATTCTTAAACTTTAAATACACTGTTGTGCATTTAGGGCAATAAAAGTTCATAGTTATTTTTAGAATCAATCGAAATGTCAAATAAAAGTATAAACACAACACTGAAGTCATTCCTTAAAAAATTTTATATCACCCAGAGATGTTCGAAATTTCCTATGCTCTAAGAGAAACAATAGTGAATAAAAAATTGTATGCAACTAAAAAAATATCTATTCAACATATAATTTTCTTACTATTATGTTTTTATTGGTGAAAATGTTATTAATAATTAAATACTGAAAGCTATGAATCTTGAATGTCTAGATTTTTAAGCAAGATTTGAATAAATTACAGACATTTTTAGTAAAAGTTTTGTAACTTTTATTTATCTAAGTGTCATTGAATTTTTTACATGGAATTTTACGAAAGTTATTTTTATCTATTGCTAAAACAAAACAGCTCTCTTTTACTAATGTAAAATTCCTATTTCTCGTTTAACTTAATTTGAAATTAATTACAATACGAGTTAATTAACTATTCTCAAAAAACTATTTTTTCATTCACATACATTGTTGTATAGTTCACCATAACTTAGAGATAGGACTAGTATTCAGAAGGAAAGATTTCACGCATTTTAAACAGCAACAATGGAAAAAGCCATTGTTGAAGATTGTCATTGTTGGCCATTGTCGGCTTTTTTTAAAGATATCTTTTGAGGTGTGAACTTGTGAAAATTTTTTTTTTATTTCTCCCCTTACGACACATAAATACGATCCATAACGTAAGAAAATACGACTTTTTCCGATATCAATATTATTACTTTAAGAAAATGTCTTACAATTTTCAATTGCTAAGGTTTCTACTTTGCCAAGTCAAAGTAAATTGCTGTTTAAAATGTGTGTAAATAATTACAATTTTTAAAGAAGTATTGCAACTTGTATTTACCTACAGAAATACTGTTAAGAAATGAAAGTTAAGCCTGTACTTTATGCAATTACATTTGTAGAGATGGGTGCCAGTAAATTTTACGAGTTTCCACTCTTGAAATTGAAATAAAAGCTTAAAATTAGTCAAATGTATTCTTGTAATATGGGAAACTTTATAAGTGCTGAAAAAAATATTTACAGCAATATTATGCTATGTCAAATCCAGTAAAATATATAACATATCATCACATATGAGTTTTATTATAAATTTAGACTGAATTTCTTTAATACTTCTTGATAATTTTAAAAGAAACTCGTAATATAATGTTTTCGTTTCATAGTTTTTAAAATTTAATTCAAATAAGAATATGCTCTGTATATTTTACTATATTCTTCTTCCATTATTTATTCGTTATTCTTCCAAAGAAAAATCAAAGAAAGCCAAATTTCATATAGCTTATCTACGATATGAATGCCAAATAATTATTTAATTCATGCATCTAATTTTAATTTATGAATACTGAAAAATATCTGTGATCTCTCCATATATACTTATAGTTCTTTTCATTAAATTATATATCACGTCGAGTTGATATCCTGTTGAAGTCAAATCTATTCTTATAAGGCACACGGTTTTATTTTCAACAATCTTATCATTTCTTCAACAAAATATGTTAATTCAATCTATCTTCTGAGACGCCTATCCAAAAGTGATAATCAATATATTATGTACAGGACCAATTTTAATAAGGCTCCATTGTTTGAATAAACCGTTATCAAAAATTTTCCCATTACGTTTCGGCAATGAAAAGCAAATTTTCACACGCATGAAAGTGAAGTGAAGTAAAGTCCAAAGCAGACGATAATTAGCATAGATTTTCCTAATTGGCTCGAGAGCATGATGGGAAATATTATAAATCTAAAGATTAATTGCACAATGTCAACCGCCAATAGCTCAAAGAAAAGCACCCCTAGCTGAGTTAATTTCAAGATCATCGGCCCAGCAAAGTCGAACAGATATTTTAATTTTGTGGTTTCACTTTCTCCCTTAAGGTAAAGTCACCTTTGTTTGGAATTTTACGCGTCCATCGGTGATGGATGACCGGTTGGCAGGGCTGATTAGAATTCTTTCGTGCAGAGGAATTATCAAGATTTATTACTAAAAGAGAGATGCCATGATAATCATCAAGCCGGGATAGATATGACAAGAAAAGAATGAGGCGCCTGGTCAGTTTAGTGTCATAAATTACACGAAATTGCTGAATGGTTGGACAATTACTCATTATAACGGTCCTGCTTGAATATATTAGTATAACGAATGATCCAGCTAATCTTTTTCTTCATAGCAAAACTGATAATAAATAAATATGATCGTATAATTTACCTATTCAAAATAAGTTTGCGAATAAAAATGGAGAATAATTAATCAAATAAGGGCCACTGCTCATTAACTCAAACTAATTAGTTCCAAATAGACTTAAAGATAAAATTTACGTGCAAGTTTTTCTGTTAATAAATTTCAGTCAATATTCTGAGAGTAGCTAATGTTATTGCTTAAAGGTGCTATTCATACAGAATTTAAAAACTACAATTATAATTAATATATAATATAATATAATATAATATATATATATATATATATATATATATATATATATATATATATATATTATTTCATTTGACAACTGATTAACTTCTCTTTCGGAATTTCATTAAATTTTAATTGCAAAGCTGTAAAATAATAAAAAACATATATGGAGAATAAATTTCACTTAAAATAAGGACTAACATCACAAAACTATATTTTAATAATATAAATATATTAGTCTAAAAAAATTATATCATTTTCCACGGTTTCTTGCTTTTTGTGGAGTTAATCGACTTGGCAAATGAAGCACACACACACATTCATATATATATTAGGAAGAGAAACTGAAGTTGAATGTATAATTTATGTGATCTTCATTTTTAACTCTTAAGTGATGAGAGTTATTTAAATAAACAAATATTAATATACGTGAGACATGAAAAATACTTTTTATGTTATTCTTATTATTTTAAGTGAAAAATATAAATTAATAAAATTAAGTGTTATGCTAAACTCTCCAAAAGTGTTATGCTAAACTCTATTTTAGACTTTCTAAGATAAATGTGATAAAAACAATTCTGCCTAAATATATGTTTTTAATGAAAATTGAATTGATTTTTTTTCAAAGAATTACTAGTTTATTGAAAGAAAAAAATATGAGTGTAAAAACGTAAGAAAGTAAATATATATCACTATAATGAGATATGACGTTAAATAAAATATTAGTCAAACAAATTAGTGCCTACAAAATAATTTTATTTATATTGTGACCATGCTATACATATTTGTCTAAAAAACAGAAATTATATAGAAAGTGACGAAAAAAATTAACAAATTTCTTAGATATAAAATAGTAGTACTTATGTATTATCCCTTGAACATTTCTGTGAGAAAAATATATCATTATATGTTGCAATTTAGAACCAAATATTACAGTTTAATTGATCACATTTACATTTAATATTGTTTTATTACAATTAAGATCGTGTTTTATTCTTTTTATTTTTAGAACATATTAGCTTTAAATTTGGTTTAAAAAAATTGGAATATGATTTAATGCATTTTAACTATTTGTGTCAATAAAAATTATTACTTCCTTTTTTTCTCACAAGTTTTGAAAAGAAGCTATAGAATTTGAAACATTTGGTGATCTATTTATTCTTTTGGCGAAATAGAATAATACGTATAAGTACCAAAATATGTTCCATTTGAATCTTATATATTGATTTTGATTTACAGATAATCATCTTACATGCGGTATCTGGCCAAAAACTCAACGTGAACGAAGAAAACCTTTTAGTGTAAGTGTTTTTTCCATCATTTACAACTTAAATCCGCGAAAGAATGCTATTCTATTGTTTCAAAAACTAAACGATGTAGCTAACTTCTTTGTAGTTGATGAATGCTCAGCACGTGACTAGGCCCACCCTTGGGAGTCACCTGGGTCAAACCCTTTCGAACGTTTGTCTTTCAGGAGTAACAGATGATTTGCAAACAAGATTTACGCTGCCAAAAACATGTTTTTTAAGCTTTTTTTCCTATTTCTTTTTGGCCGAATCGAAGAAAAAAGAATTATAGTTATTCCCTCTATAATTCTGTGCAGGTTTTTCGATAGGTCATTTATCATTCTTTGTAGCAACAACATATGTTTCTAACGATAGTTTCAAAATAGAATACAAAACAAAGTATATATTATGATACAAAAATCTAGGTATAATTATCGATTAATAAAGCTGAAAGTTTACGAAAGAAATAGAGTACAAACTTATATTATTCACTTATTGAAATCTTAAAAAATTATTTATTATTTCTGCCTTTCAAATTGATTAATTAAATTATTCATTAATTCAATAAATAAATAAATTCTAGAATAAAAATATATTTAGAAGTTTCAAATATTGATTAAATGAATTCATCGTCCATTAAAATTGCAATTTTATTATATCAATATTTTTATCATATTATATTTTTTTTATTCATCGCCTCTTAAATCAAGAATTTCAGATAGCTAAAGTACATTTTTTAAGCATTATTAATCATATTTGCCTATTTCTAAATTTAATTTCGAAAATATTATCTTTAACGTTAGATTTATTTAGAAATTAATGAGAACACACACACACACACACAAATAAACAATTTAACTGGAAAACATTTTTTACGCGAAATATCTTATTATAAATGTCTTTTTAAAATTTGCTAAGAAATATATCTAAAAAAATTTTAAATAATTTGCTTTTATTCCTTAAATGTATTATATTTGAGTGCAAGATTGTAAGGAAATATTGTGTTTACATATTTTTTTAGTTATAGCTTTCATTGAAAGAAAAATTTAATTCGTACTTTTAATACATAACATTTTCATAAAATGTACAAACTAAAGCAATATCTTCAAATGAAAAACTAAATTCAAACATAAAGCAATTTTTCTGTGCAAATATATTGATTAAAATTTACTACTATAATATTAAATAAAATGAAAGCAGCTAAAGTATCTCTACATCTTTTTTAAAATAAATTTAAATGATTCTTTTAATGCTATTGAATTAGACTAAATATATAAAGCGGTTTAGTAAAATGTAAGAATTGATAATGCTTCATAAAATGATTATAAATAATTAACAATAGAGATGTTTCAAAAATTCAAATAACTAATGAACTTGTAAAAGAATAGGAACCGATGTTAATAGAATAGTATTCTTTAATTTTTGATTTTGTAAGGACTTCTATTAACAATTCTTATCTTTAAATTGAAATATGATTGAATAAATGATCTATTTTAAATTGACTAATAATATATTCTTCATTATTAGAAGATAAAATCATCCATCTTAGCTATGATAAAGAACGTAGCAAAGTTATGTAATTATATACACCACAAATTTCAGTCTAATTTAAAAAAAAAACAATATTTTCGTAGCCAGCGTGAAATTAGAATTTAAGATTAGGAGACGACCAATCTGCAAACCGCTCCTTTATTATGTTATACGGTCACAGTTACCCCACCTTTCTTTTGCATAACTTAATTAATTTTCTTAGTATTTTTCCGTTAGTCTTATGATACTTTTTATAAACAGATGATGAGCTACAACAAAGGGAGTTGCCAAATCGTGATGAATAGAATCCTTTGAGAAAAAAAAATGTATTTTTTTTATTTTTTATTTTAGCTAAAAATGAGTTTCAACGGAACTGATATAAATTATTGGCATAAAAAATTCTTTCTTTTCTCGAAAATAATCAACATCTCTTTGAAAAGATTTTCTATTTTCTATTATAAAATGTATATTTTTTGTATTTTTCTATTCATAAAATGTTATTAAATATATAATATATTAAAATAAAAATTCAGTTTTTATTCACCCGCAAATTTTTTATTCACAAACATTTCTTGATATCTTTTCCGTGAATGAATATATTTTGAATTTAAATTATATATATATATATATATATATATATATATATATATATATATATAAAATATCAAAAGTTAGTAATTTAATCATTTAAATTACTTCTTATCGTTCTATTTCAAAGTGAAATAAAATAAAATATTTACTTATTATTTTTTTTAAAAATATTATTATTTATCATAATATTAAAATTAATTTACATGAAGAATAAACCATCAAAGGATGTGTTATAATATTGTAACTCAAGCAAAAATTTAAATAATACATTTCCTCAAATAGTGTTATATTGTTCGTGTTTTACAGAAACAATTTGAAGCAAATTTTATAAGGGTTCTTTACAAGGAAAGATAAAACAATAAGTCATTTTAATTGTACTTTAGACATTATGTATTTTAATACCTAAAACAAAAAATAAACAGTTTAAAATTCATAAGATTCAAAGAATAGAAATCCATTTTCACTCATTTCTATTTTGTGTGGTTAAATTTTATACTTTAAATTCGTTTGTTACAATTTTTTAAATTATCTACAATTTTTAATTCAATATAAGAAAGTCCTTAATAAAATTTAAAAATTTAAAATATTATCAAACTATATTTTTGATTACGAATTCTAAGAATTTAAATAGATTAATAGTAGAATTTCTTTATATTCGAAATTTTTTTATTATTTTTACTATGCTTGATGTATGAAACCTTTACATGAATACCATTATTTAATCCACATTACTGAATGCAATTTTCCAATTTGTGTATAGCATTTATAATATAATCTTATTTTCCAGAATAATTATTGCAATTCATTCTATTATTTATGTTGTACGTAATTATAGAAAAGTATAGACTCTTGATTTTTATTATATTAGCAGTAGATATATATACGAATATATCACAAAAATATTAATTTTGCTTCACATTTAATAATAATGTGTCTAATCCATGTAATTCAAATAAAGATTTTCTGAGTAAAAATTCTTACACCACTAACACTTTTATACCACATATTATAACGGCAGTGAAACTTGCTCCAAAGTAATTCAAATCTTTTACTGAAAACATTTTGCTTTAAAAATATATTAAAAATTTCTTCACATAATTTCGTATTAAAATAAACACTTAAAGTATTAATAATTGAATAGATATTAAATGGAATTCTTTTTAAAAAAATATTTATTTAAGATACTTTATGGTATTTATAAATCCTTATAAATTCTCAATTACTTCAATTAACATGATGGGTCAATAATGCAGGTAAATTCATCAAAATTTATGAACTTATTTTTTAATTCTAAAAATTACTTTTAGCGGTAAATATTTACATCTGCATATTTTATACTTACTTATTTACATGCCAGAGTTTATAGACTCAAATTTATACAATTATATACTTATACACAAAACATATTCAATGACTTATAATAGATGGCTAGGAAAGCATCCTTGGAAACCACCTAGCTATAGAGACAGTAATCTCTACGTGGACACATCTCTGTACCATTGATTAATGGGCTAAGTTCAGCAAATGTCAAACAACCCGTAATGTTGGACCATGATCAAGTGATAGATCAACATGGTACACAACCCATCTACTCTTCATAACACAACTCATCAGGGTAAAGATATTTTGCCCTGAGAGTGTTTAACATGCATGAGTCCATTCATTACAGATTCCTCTAAATAGATAACGAAAGATCAAAGAGATCAATTCCTCAAACAATCTGTGTTCCGCAGCCCAATGATACCAACACCATAGAATAGGGATTAGGTAATCATCCTTCAATATACTGTCAGACACCAATAATGATAGTCTTTGATGTTCCACTCAGGTTTAACATCGAGTCACAAAGCCCCTCGTGGTTCGATGCCAGAGATGCAATCACATAGCTTTGAGGCTCTATTAATTAATGGGATCAATACAGAGGTTTGCACCTTCCTTACCAAATTTCAATAACATATCAACTGAGGGATATTAGACCCTTCGTGTTAAATATGATTAATCCTATGATATAGCAATTTTAACTGGATCAAAATCCAAGCCACAATTAATGGCACGATTAACGTCTTTTCCAACTGGTTTACATCAGATCTGTATATAAGGTTATTTATTAAGTTTCTCTTAAATAAGTCATTACCTATTAGATCAAATGTAAATGCTTCCTTTAAATATAAATAAATATTTACTTACTTTGCCTTAAATTTATGGTATAATTTGTACAAAAAATTAATTTTTTTTTTAACTGAAATGAATCATTCTATGAATATTTTAATAATTGTAACCGTATTTAATAATTATCATGAAATATATTTATAAAGGAATAATTGATAATTATCATGACTAAAATATTTGGCATGCTCATAATCGTGTGCTGGAATGACGTTAGCACAACAAAAGTATATATTTTATTACATGTTACTTTTTGTAACCCCAATAAAAATAACTTTTTCCGCGTTGACGTTTAACATTGATTTGCAATATTGTGTGTTTGGCGTTCATTTACAATATTTATATAGTTTTTTATAGCATAAATATGTAAGCTCAAAAGATTAAATACATCTTTAGAGCTTATGTCTGTACTTATACTTTTGACATAGATTGATAAAAATATATGTATTTGAAAATAAATAAATAATATTAAAAATATATAAATTTGAATTAAAATTTAAAAAATACAATGCGAGTTTATTTAAAATTCGCCTTAGAATGTTTTTTTTTTATTTTTTCCCCATTCATAAAATCCTGCAACTCGCCTATTTCATTCATCGTGAATAAGCCATATAATAACTCCATTGACTTGCATCACTTTGCCGTAAACCAGGAAATCAAATAAGAATCGGCTAATTCTGTTACACGAAATAGTAGTCTTTCGTCTTTTTTTTCCCGAAAAACAAATAAAAAAAACTATTCCTTAGGAGGAGAATAGGCAAGGGCGTTCGTTATCATGTGGTCACCTCGGCGACCTGCTGATTGACGCCTACTATTGCTGGCGCGTGCACTAAGTTAGTAGAACACGGAAGGATTTGAATCTATTATTATATTCGGTTTCCGAACAGAAAATAAAAATAGTCGTGGAGAAAAAAAATTGACCTCACGAGGAAAAAAACATTTACATTCAAGTTTTATCGAAATAGATTCCAATTTATGCAGTTTGACATGTGTAACAATATTCAGCGGCTAGTTAGCTATCCATCAAGAGCGGCTATCTTGCGCGACATTCATTTGCTCATCTTAGAATGTCTTTTTATTGTTGTTACATGTTCTGTGGAAGATAAGAATTGTTGCTTTTATCCATGACTAATTGATTCAAAGAGTGAAAACAAATTTTGTTTATTTTCTTCAACGTGCTTTCAAATTATTCTCATTGAGAACTAACTTCTTGATTTCATTGTATTTTTCCATAAAAAATAAAATTAAAAAAAAAAATAAATAAAAAATAAAAAAAAAAAAAAAAAAAAAAACCTTCGGTACAATTTCACTTAGAGAATAGGGCTTTTATGGTGGTTTTGATGTTACGCTCTATGGTTTGGTGTTAGCAGTTAAAATGTGTACACATTATACTTCTCACTCACAGAATTAATGATGTTTCTGCAATAGCACATAACAGAAAAATATAAATAAGATGTATCTATGTTAAATATTAGGTTGGGGAAAAAGTAATCCATAATTTTTTTCGGTAGACGTCTGTAGTGATCGATATCTCGTGAGGTATCTATCAAACAATTTCAGATTTATGCTCATTCGAAAGGTAATATTTGACACTAAAATATCCTCTTGCAGTTTTATGTTTAATTAATTCAGTTACGAGTACAAGGTTTTAAAAATGTAAGACAACAAACAGAAAATTCGATACATTTTCGTTTTTCTCTTGTAACGGCGTAAAAGATAGCAGGATGGCTAAAATTGTGAAAAGTGTTTATCGTCCTATATAAGACTGTAACAACCAGTTACGTACAATTTTTGTTTCTTGGATTCCGTTCGGGTATTTTTGATGTTAGAGATACACCTCGCATGTGGATACAGCATCGTCGAAAATGTCTATAAAATATCAAAAATGATCGAAGTTAACCGCATGTCAGCAGTCGTAACGCGCAAGACCTAAAAATCAACATGAAAGCTGTTTTAAACCTTTTTACAAAGTGAATCCAAAAGAAGTTACATAAAGTTCACGTAAAAATAATGAATTTCTTTTTCCCCAACCTAATATTTAAAGAAGGTAAGACGCAATAAAAAAATGAAAATGTAATTTAAATAATTGATTAGAAATAATTATAATGTCTTAATCTTTGGAACCTCCTTATGTATACTAAAAAATGCAACCAGATTTCACCAAAATTAGTCAATGATTTAGAAATTTAATACCAATATACTAGACCATATTTTACACTCATAACAGCTCTTATTCATTAGGACATCAAGCCTTTAAGTTTTAAAAGCATATTTATAGACAGAGAATATCATGTATATGCAGCTTTTTAGATCTTGTAAATTAGATTTAAGAGGAGAGTGCTATCAAATGCTTATTTCTATTACTTCCTTCACATTTTTAATGGGGTTAAATTCCAGACTCTGTGATTACCAAGATTGTGCGGAAAGTCAGACTAATGTTCAAAGAACGAATTTTGAATATTTCTAGCACATATTATCATCTACGGCAATATGGATTCATGGCTTCATGGGTTCTCACCAAATCCATTGTCTTTCATTAGAGCACTATAAGGCTTAATATGATTTATTTTACCACTTTATTCATTTCCAATCCTTATATGTCTAGTGTCTTCTTTCATGATACCATTGAAAACGAATTTTTGCATTTCGGGCAGTAATGGGAAGATTTCTCACTGGAACCCCGATAATACCTTCCTATCCTTTGCAAATTTTTCGCGTGTTTAGAGCTGAAAGCTGTTGGGAATAGCGATCGCGTCGATTTTTGTCATTTGAAACCCAGTAGACTCCCTAATCTGCCTAACATTTCATTGGAGACGACATTGACCACGTTCTTGAAAAACAGATTCTAACTTAAGTTAAATAAAAACTTGGGTTCTGATTTTAAGTATCCAGTGAAATTTCCTGCCTTCGAAATTGAATCCTTACTAAACGAGCACCAATAAGTTGTAATTTAAATCAAATGAAAGACCTGTTGTTTAGCCTAATTTGTTTTATACTTCGTGAAATGCAATCTTACTCAATTTAACGACTTGTAACTTACTATAACCATAAAAAAGTGCTTTTCATACCTTATGGGCATTAAAATGGTGAAACAAAAATAATTATTAACAGTCATGAAATTTGCAATTTATTGCATACATTAATTAACTATTTCTATTAAATTGTGTTTAATTTTCATTTGTGTTTCCTATTTCTTTTGATTGAACTACACTTTGTTTCTCATTAGGATTGCAATAATTTTAAAATAAATTCTAATTCATACACCCATATGAGTATTTCCAACATGAATTTTGTTGATGATGTAGATTTCGGAAATATAAAACATTAGATTATTAAAATATTATAAAACATTTTTATAAAGAAAATATCTTTCCTTTCTTTCGACATGAATAAGAATTCGTTTCGAAATGATTTCCTCCCGAAAATTCCATTTTTCTCGCAAGCTGTTTTCAGTAATTTTACAGCTTTTACGTCACACACAAAAGTATTTCCTCAGCTAGATTTGTTTTAAAAAGTCTAGACACTTAACAATATTTTATTTCTCACGCTGTCCATAAATATGAACCACAAAAATTTTACCTCCGACGCACAGAAGCACAATTTGGGAATTAAAGCGGAATAAACTTTTTTCTCTTTCCTTTCAATGCAGAGCATCTCCGCATGAACAGTGGATCTCCAAAAATAATAAATCTGCAACACATGCTAAGTGCATTACATGGACCAGTCTCTTCCATGGGAAAATTATCGCGGATTTATGGCTAGCAATTCATTTTGTTTCGCTGGCAATGCTTGACCTTCGTGCCGGTAATTTTTGCTGTGAGGAATGAATGTCTATACCCTTTGTCGTCATCTCCAATCATAAATTGTTTGTCCTCAAGGTAAAATTATGACAGATTTTATTGTTGGTCGGCTACAACGGCCTGGTGATGTCTTCTGCTGTGCCTCGGAAACGTACTCAAATTATCGCCAATTCCAAACATACCTCCAAACGTGAAGATGAATCGTGGCTCACCCCAGGAAACCATCTGCGGTTTGGGAATGGGTTCCTACAAGTGACATCTACCGAAATTGGTAACTCTATGGCCGTGAATTCTCTAGGTTTGAATTTTTCCTTTGTCTGCAAAATTCATCATGCTAATTGGTATTTATGCATAATTTGTTTCTAATGTTTAATTTATGTATCTCATTATAAATTGTAATATGATTCACTGGAATTTATAATGGATAGCGTTTGTGGCCATAGTGTCTTATTCTTTTATACTTGGTATTAGAAAAACGACCTAATCAAATTATTCTATCCTTTAGCGAAAATAAATATTATTGTATATAAATGTTCTTTGATTTTTTAAGAAATATTAAAATATTCTTTTTTTCAAACCTTCATAATTATGGAAAATATTTAGATTTCTCTCAATTAATCTGAATGATCACTTTTACATGTGCATATTTATGAATTAAAAATTTCGATTAACTTTTTATTGTTTAAATACCTTGTGTTTGACAATATATTCTTGATATCGCATCATAAGCAGTACAGGGCCTAAGGCTCTTGTCAGGCATGTTAACTTCCATCTCTTGAACCATCTTTTGGGTGAACTTTCTCATGCGTAGTGAACCGTAATGTCACATGTCAGTTGTGAGTATATCTGGAAAACTCTCAAGCATGCACCTCGAGAGACGTGAATGTAAAAGTCAGAAGTACTATCTTCAGTCCTTAAAATCTCTTGTGAAATAAACAGTTTCGTATAATTTATTGTATAATATCTTTGTTAAGAAACATTACGCTTTGGATTTTTATTGATGTGTTTCATCGAAATAGCATTTATCCCTTATTAGTTATATTTTGCTTATCATTCTCGCCGAACGATTATTGTGTAGATACTTATAACGTGTTAATGGTAATTTCACCATATTTTCACCAAATAATGTAAAATTATCATTAACGCAATTATTTTCAAATTTTGCAATTGCCTATTCATAAGGTGAAAAAATTCCATTAGGCTTAACATTTAAGCCCAAAATCAGTTGGCTAATTTTCATTAAATTAAAAATTATTTTACAAAAATATTATGTGAAAAGTTTTTCTCAAAAGTGTTTATTTTTAATGATTAAGATGAATATTTACGGAAAATAATCATTTATTATTGGCAACAATTCAGTTTCCTTGAAATAAAATTAAGTAACAATTAAGTATTTTTGAAGTTCAATACTTCCTTAAATCATTTCAATCGATATAATTATCATAATTTATTTTCGATTAATCGATGA
>JAPDSC010028298.1:90736-119324 GCA_026290005.1 Latrodectus geometricus
ATAAAAGTTATTATAAAAAGAATGTGATTTGATTTGATGTATGTGTGTACGTAATATTCATATTATTTTTTACTATATATGCTATGCTCACATTCTTAAAAATTTACATATTATATGCAAATTTAACTCCCTTTTAATTATCAGTTTTAAGCGAAAATTTAACCATATCTTAATTTTAAAATCAAATGCACACACAAATATTCTCTTTCAATATTTTTTGCAATTGTGATATTAAGAAATGCATGAAATGTTGAAAGAGATTTTAAAATAATAAATACAAATTCTGACAATGATGGATATTGATTAATTTATTGAATAAACAATGGAAAAATTGCTCAAATATGAATTTTTTTTATATTTTTTGTCATTTGAATATGAAATATTTCTTACAAAACAAACACATTCATTTGAAATACTCAATGAAAATCCTTTTGTTGTATTTATAAAGCGATAAATAAATGATGTGGATTGAATATATATTGTCCACAGAATTAAGCACAATTTCTTCATTATAAAGAAAGTGTTATTATAAGTATTGAGCAATAAAGGTGAATAATTAATTTCTCGTGTAGTTTGTCGACTAATTGATTAGTTGCTTCAGAATTTTCTTGGTTTCTTCCTTTGCGATTCGTGTGTACAATTCTATTTAATAAAAAATCTTTAAATGTAATCAAAGGATATTATAAAAATTTTAAAAATAATTTATTGATTAAAAGGAAACATTTGAATTTCACCATGATAATTTCATAATCTGTATTTTTTTATTGACCTTCCAGATCAAATACGTATTACAATATACATACATTCCAAATTTTATACATTAAGCTTATATATTATATTCACATCTTTATGAACTAAACTCTTTTTAATAAATATTAAATAAGTTCTAGATGTCATGACGTAATATAGGTATTTATTTCCTTTTTATGTAGTATTTGTTGCGAGCGCGTATTTAGCTGAGATCACAGAACAATAGATTCTGAATAACAATTGTAGCATCATCTAAAGAATACCAACAAAATTCAACCAAAGACATTTTTTATTTGATTTTTTATGTTATTTATTTATTTATTTTCATTTTTTATTGGTTTCATTTATTTCTATATTTTTTTCATGAAAAACTGGACAAAAGATGTAACAATGTGATGATTTCTTAGAAAAATACATGTAGAGAAAATACTTCATTTTAAAAACTGTCGATTTTATCAACATTATCCTTTTTTTATTTTTAGATCCTTTTTATTTTTCTTACTTTATGTATGATGAAAATTATAAAAAAAATAAATAAGCATATTTTTCTTTAATAATTTTTAATATATTAAATAAATAAGCTTCTTATTTACTGGGAAAAATTTGTATCGATCTAATTCTTAAGATATTCATGTTGATACCAGCCATTTTGTCATTATTTGTTTCTTTCTACTTGCTAAAAAGCTATCTTATCCTTAAACTTATATTATCAATTTATAAATTTTTAGAATAAATATACGACCTTAAAATTAGAACCTATTTATTAAGCAAGACAATTGAACTTATTGTTACCAACTCTTATATTACTATCCAAAGGATTAAGGACCTAGAAAACTCAAATTTATATCCAAGCCACACAAATAAAACTATATAGAAATTACTTAAGAGGAAACTTGTAAATGAATGTTAAACCAAAGTATGAGTGTTTTCAATTGTAATATATGTTAATAATTTTGTATAAGGAATTTCCTAATTGTAATATGAATAGGAATATTTTAGTGATTCACACTCAGTTTAAATACAAATATGAAGAAATTTTACATTTTTATGTATATAAAATAGAATAAAAATATTCAGCTGGATCCACCTTATTTTATTTATTATAAATATTTATTTTATTATAAATTATTTATTATAAATATTAATTTTATTTATATATTTTACCTAATTATATTGTAACTAAGCATATCCACCTAATCATTCATAATATTTTAAAATAATTTCTGCGCAACATTATCAGAAATAAATAAATAACTGTATTAGCAAACTCAGACTTAAGGATAACGGATTTGGAATATTCACCAAGAGCCTAGTAACTGTAAGCCACAGTAAGATGACGAGGTCATTTCTGAGCTGGCACCCTTTTCTTCATATCCACGCCACACCAACAGAAAAAATTAGAAATACATAAAAAATAGTAATTCGAATTATTCGTTATAAATATTTTTATTACGAAATATTTATAACATATAAATACTTATAATATATAAATAACAAAATAAATTCCACAAAACCATAATAAATTTAAAATTTCTTTACATAATTTTATTTTATTGGCTGGGTATATTTTTTGCATAAATGTAATTGTTTTATTATATTTTCTAAGTAAAAACAAAATTATAAGCCATAGCTAATATATTTTATATTCTTAAAGGAAATGGTTATTTTTTTTATAAAATGAGATTATATTTCTTTGCAACTTCATAAAATGTTCGATTTTAATAAAGTATATGCGTAATATATTTTATTCTATTTTATATTACGATATAAAGTACCGCATTAAAAAGAAATGTACTCATTAGTACTTAATTTATATGAATAGAAAATAATAGAAATGTTACTTAAAGGACAAACTGAAAATAAAAACTAAATTTTCATTCTTTTGTTACTCATAATTTTAAATAAATGTTATTATAATTTTATGCATCAGAATAATTGGCGGATCTATAAATCTATCGTAACGCCACATTTATGTCCTTTCAAGTGATTTGTTCTTATCACAGTCAAAAAACGTAGGAAATTTATTATTTATGAATCATTTTTTATTCCAGACATCGCGATTCAATTCACAAAGACATCAATTCTATTAATATTCACGGCATTTATTGTTCATTTCCAATCCCCTGCGATTATTTCCTTCTGTAGTAGCTGCTAATAGCCATCGACTACATTAATGATGCCGCCAAACAATGGAGCTACAAATCCAAAACCACATCATGGCTAAATCCATTTCTTACGAAAGCGTAATTAATTATGCCATGTCTAGAAATGTTATCGACAATTATGTCTTCTATTTTTTAGAAGATGTAATTTTAAAATCCGACTCTTTAACTTACAAGTCATCATCCGGTAAAGGATTCAAGAATGGTGATGATGATATAACTGTTACTTGATGTGTGCTCTTTCATCTCCAAGGGCAATTGGCGAAGAAGAAGGGAATTATCAAGGACAAGGTGAAAGAATACAACAAAAGCATGTCTTCATTCGGAGATCCAGCCATGTGCACGCGAAACAAAGGGTTTGTTTCTGGGTACTCTTTGTTGGCACGATTTTGCCGGTTCCACCTATAAGTCTTGTTTACCTTTTATTTCAGTTCGTGCACTTTCAGAATCGAGGCTTTTTTCGACGCTGGTGATTAGTACTTCATTCTTGCTGTCTGACATATCACGAAATGCTTTTTCGTAGAGACACGTGCGATATGCTTGATGAACATTAGCAAACTCATGACCAAAATATGATTGCATTATTTTTAGAAACAATACAAATCTGAGATGAACTAATAATGCGGCAATACAGTACGGTTAAAATTTAGTATGCGTGTGTAATTATGGGAAAAAAACCTATTTTTCTTTTATCTGTCTGAAATCTAAACCCAACATCATCGAGATCTCATATAAATTTGCCTGAAATCCGGATTCCAATTACTTAATAATTCAATGTGCAATTCAACATGTTCAAGCATGAATATTATTGTGATTGCTTTAAATTGTAAAGTGATAATACATTCAAAGTCAAAGAGTCTAAAAAGCAATTTTCATTGCGCAAATATGTATTTTTACTTCCATCACGTTACATACAAGATGGCTTATCGTATAACATACATATACGAAAGACGAGAGTGATTAAGGAATATTTTAAACTGTACAGTATATAGGATTTTTATTATATATATATATATATATATATATATATATATATATATATATATATATTAATAAGTAGTGCGCTGCACTACTTTTTAAACTGAACCGCAATTAGTGTAGAGAAAATACATCTATGCCCTCACCAGGATTCGAACCCGTATCCTCAGTAGGCACGCTGACCACTAAACAGGATGGGTAACAAATACATTTATTATTCACATTGATTGTTTTTATGTGGCTCATGAAATTTTGACAGATTGGAAAAAAATCTCTTGATATTCCAAGAATTCCGAAGTAAATTCGATTAAAATTTAATTTGATTAAAGCAAAACTAACGAAAGTTAATTAAGCGAATAGCTTTAGCTAAGTTAATTTCAATTAAAAACAAAACCATTCAATCACTAGCGGCTTGTTTACGAACACTGACATCGATCACGTTTAATTCAGATGTATCACAAGCATTCTGACATCATACTAATGCCCTTGAGTGTTTACATCGGCCTTATCTTTTTTATTTACACATTTTTTTTGTTCATCAATTCTCATTCATTCGCAAAGAGGTGCTGCTATCTGAAGTTATTGATTGGCAGCGCGAGAAAGTTCCTTTACCAACGACCTTGAACGCGAAGGTAACAAACAAACGAGCTGCCTGCAAATAGAGAGGTTCACTACACGCGGCGCCATTCGGTTGCAGAATACCAGATGATACAATCTCGAACCTATCGTGCGATTTCGTGTGAAAAGGGTAGCATGGAATACGAGTTTAGAACGCCCGAACGACCCCAGGTGACCTCACCAGGGGTAACCCGTTAGCTCCGCCGGTAGAAGTTAGGAAAATCCAAGCCCTGACTGTGAGGTGAAATGTTTGTGGTTTCGGAAAGATTTTTTTTTTTTTACGTCATCTTTTGACAAACGTAAGAAAAATTCCTCAGGGTACTAAGGTGCATTAACTGCCAAAACAACGACATGAATTGCAATGCGAGTCTGATTTTTTTCATTTGTAATTATTTTTTTCTTCGTTCTATTCTGATAGATGGGAAAAAGGAAGTACTCTAATGGAAGGAAATTTATCGTAATTACTGCATACGATTATATCTCGAAGGGCTTCAAACTTTGAACTCAAAATGATTTATATATATATATATCAAATAATTGGTGAATTGGTCAACCAACATTAAATATTGTTTCTACAAGACAGATTTTGACGAAGGGTTACAAACAGAATGTAAGAAAAAACAATCAAATCTTCAAATTAATTTTGAACTGAACAATTTTGTACACAATTAAAATTGATGTATAAAATTATGTTAGTATTACTTTTTATTAATTCAATGATTTTAATAATGTAAAACTAATAAAATAATTTGTAATATGTAAAGTAATAATATAAATTGAAAAGTTTGAGGAATATTACATTTACACTATTTTCACGAATCGAATACGATTTAAAAATTTTCCATTATGTTTTTAAAAATGCTGCATTTTCTGATGAATATTGTACGACTATATACTTTATTCCAATGTTTTAAAATTGATACTTATGATAACATTGTGATTATTAAATCTGTAGACACCAGTATGTGGGCACAAATAAAGAGAGATTAAGTAATGTGGACCCAAGTTCATTAAATAAAAGAAAATCAGGCAGAAAAATCTTTAAAGCTCTAAATCTGTATTTATTACAATCGTTTTTTAATATAATAAAGACTTTAAAAAGCATATAAAGGATCTAAGGTTAGTACTTTGAAATTTTGGAATAAGACAGTTAGATTATTTAAGCATTTGCTAATCTGGATGGAAATTTCAAAATAATGTTCGTTATAACTGCACGAAAGAATAAAAAATGTGGTTTGAAATAATTTCCTCCACATGGCAACGAATTTAATAGCTGTCAAAATCTAGATTAAAATTTAGACAAATCTTACATTAAAAACTGAATCAACACTGTATATATGTCAAAAGTATAGCAAATTTTTCTTTAAAAAAGGAAAATCCGTCAATTTTTTATAGTACTAATATACAATGAAATCTTTACAGTCTTGTAGTAAACAAACCTTAGACCTAGTAATATTTAGAATTTGTGAGTTGATAGAAATGCTTAAATGAAACACTTTCAACTTCCGATATTTAAACTGGTATCCTATTAACAATACAAATGTGTTTAAAACATTGCAAATTAGGTGTCTGCCCTAATTTGAAGTGTTTTAAACACATTGCAAATTTAACCTCCACAAAGGGGAGTAAAAATTTCAAACTGTAAGCATATTGGAGTGAATGGTAAAAACTTGCTTTTCAACGTTTAAGATTTTCATCCCTGTTATTATGCTATATGATGCACCAACCCAATAATCTGAGGTTATCTGAACAACAGAAGTATTATTTCAAAAGTGTCTTAATCCTTTTCACTTCGAAAACACTTCTGAAGTAATTCATTCTGAATTTAATTGACCTAATAACCTTGAGGAACATTTTATACAATTCAAATATAAAGAACTGAGAGGAATAATAAACCTGGCAATGCAACAAATCGCCAAGTTCACGAACATTAATTTCTTTTTTTCTATTCGATTAAATCCAAAGCAGAATATGAAACATAACGTCTAGTTTGTTAAATAAATAATTTTTCCTAATATTCTTTTTAAATTCTTTTACTCTAAAATTTTCTTTTTTTATTCTATAATATTTAAAAATTTAATATAATATTTAAGAATATACACAAATTTTATTTTTTTTTAATTCTAAGAATTTTTTCTTTTTAAGAAAGGAAATAAAATATCTTTTTGAGACGTTAAATGTGTTGTATAAATAATTTTCAAATATAATTAAGGTCGATGTAGATTTGTTACATAATGAAATGTATTCATGGTATTTAATATGATTAGAATTAAAAAAGTTTTATCAAAGTCATTAAGTAACAAAATAAATTTTCGATAAGTAAGAATATTTCATTGGTAAAATATAAATAGACTATTTTATAAAAAATTAAAATATTAAATATCTCATAAATAAACAATCAAAAAAGTTTTGATTCATTTTTAACATTTATTTCCAATCAAGCTCAAATTTAAATATGATATTTTATTAATGTAAACTTAAGGTGTTGGCCTATATTCAAACTAAATTTTTTTTAAATTAATTTAAATTTTTTAGTCTTATTTTCAAACAATATCAAAACATAAAATTAATTAAAAATTTAATGATAGTGAAATTGGTTATTTTCTGTCAAATTTTAATTAGATTTTATCAAAACGACTAACTTCCTACAGAAAATCATAATGCATCAACCTTAATATAATTTGGACATAAGGTTTATGAGACAATGTTCTTTGAAATGGAGCGAAATCTAAGAAAAATATTGATCAATAAAGAAAATATAGTTAAATATATACAGCAATACCAATATTTTATGAAATTGTATTATACATTCCCTTTAAAATAACTATAAATGTAAAAGTTTTTCGTATATGTTCACATTTTTGCTTCATTATATAGATAATAACATTTAAAACCTGTAGGTCAAGTTTCATATAAATATCTTAATTATTAATTGAAATATCGTTTAAACTGCTGGGAGATTTTGTGAAAAACAAAGTTTTTAGAACATCGCCTTTATAGTGAAAGTTTCGCTTGTGATAGCGGTGATGCTTCTACTTCTTTCCGAATATATAATCCAAATAAAACCCTCATACTTATGGCTATCAATCAGCACGTTATAAAAAAACATAGAATTGTAAAAAAAAAAAAAAAAAAAAAAAAAAAAGCTAAATACCATTTTTTTTTATCACTTCCGGTTTGAAAATGTGACTTCCTGTTTCATTTTTCCGGGATATTGAAGGTATTTTAAAATTCCTGTAAATTAATTTTCATTTGACACACAGTAAACAGGAAAACGTTTTCGGAAATTGGAAAATTCTAAGCACAATATTTGCAAATAAAACAAATTGACAAATGTAATCGAAAACCAACTTTCTTAAGTAGGCGAATACCTTAATGTTACCAGTGACACTCACATGAATATATAATGAACATAAAGCAATCATTGTACGTGAGATAGCACATCAATTAAATATAAAATCTTTGATGTATATTTTAGCATGTGTTCTTAATTTGGGAAACATAATTTACTGCTGTTGTTAATCCCATAAGCTTCTCATTTGTTAGACTTAAAAATGTAAAATAACTAGTTCTGTGTCTGAATATGAAAAAAAACTTGTTATTAAACACTTTTCAGTTCATAAATTATCAAAGTAACGCGTAATATATACACGTTATTTGAAGTACTTCATATAATGAATACTTTAGCTACATATATATCTTTCATTTTATCGTAATTTCTGTACGGTGTAACGATTTATAAAATTGTGAAGGGGTTATGCTATTCGATATATTTGGATTTAATTTATATTACATACTCAAATATAGGATCTAATTAACTGTAATGAGAAAACAGATACTGAACAAAGTTCAACAGATTTTTCGTGAATATTTTTGACAAGTAATTATCCGGTAGCTATAAATTAAGAATTCAAAATTGATTTTCAGTACAGATAAAACACATCATTATCTAGCATAGAATAGGTATGTGAAATTTATCTGTTCTCATTAAGTATTCAATAAAGGGATGATAACAGTTTATGATAACAGTTTACGATAGTTTTCGATAACAGCTTGTGATAATGTGGTGTTTAAAACTTTCATAATTAATTGAAAAAATTTAATCATACTAAACTGATAAAATGATTTAAGCCAGCTTCTTCAACTTATTTTTCTGAAGATTTAATATTATGCAAAAAGAAACTATTTTAAGTTCCTTTGAACTAAATATATCAACTTTTTTAACATAAACTGGTTAATAATAAAATATATATCATGAACTAATTCAGAGAAATATTATTTCCTTCATATTTTATTAAGATACATTTAAGATGGAATTTAAAGGCACGTTTTCCTCAGAAATTAATATTTAATATAGAATATTATTAATTCTATAACATTCGTCTATGAATTATAATCATTATTAATGAGAAAGTTTCATTTGATTAATCTCGTAATTAATCATCCTAATTAATTAGTCTAGTAACAAGTCATCAAAATAACATGTTACAAACACTCGAACTAAATTGGAAAGCTTGCTTTAAGCAATCCGCTAAGTGGAGCTGCTATCGCAACCTGAAAATTCTCGTGCAGATAACATAAATTTCGATGACAGATCCATTAACCCTTACATTTATTCCTGAAATTAATGTCAAATGCAGAAATGCGTGGAATATTGGTCCAAATATCATCTATGTTACAATCAATTATCTAACAAATATTTGCATTAAAATCTTCGTAAGAAATTTCATTTTAATATGGATTGATGTAAATGGGTTTCAAAATAAAATATTTATATCGAGAACTCTTCAAATAGTTATTAATTTACACTATTTTTCGTAGAATAAATAAGTACATAAATAATCCTTTTTATTGTAGAGTTGTTATATGAAAGAACATCTTTTATGAGAAACACACCTATAAAAATTTGTTTATCATCATTCAAAACATATTTTTTATATAATTGAAAATAGTAGTAACATATAACCGTAAATAATAATAGAAATTACGGGCATAAAATTTTAATTACAATTATTATTTAAATGAAATATTTGCATTATGTAGTAAAATATGAATTAATTAAATAAAATAAATTAATTGAACAATATATTTTGCTTTTTAATTAATGTTTGCTGAATTGTCCCGCTTTTTTTCCATTTAATCATGAACATTGTCGTTCTTATTTCTTATTTTGAGTTTTGAATGTCAAATTTAAAAAATTTTGTTCCACACGCCCAATAACATACATGCGGAAAACAAAATATAATATTTCGCATTTTATAATTATTTCACTGTAAAATGCGAAATAATTTCTATTTTTAATAAAAAATTAAATTTAGATTCATTTTCCTTAAACAAAGTTTAAATTTCCGTTGAATGTTATCCTAAATATTAAACAATTATTATTTTTCTCTTTCAGATTTGAAGAATGAAGTTTCTTAGTATATTGTTGTTCAGTGCTTTTGTGGTTGCAGTTAAATCAAGGCACCGTAAAGGTTAGTTATGCCAGATTTTTAATATTCTATAAGTTTGAACAATTTTTACTAAAATATTTAAAATTCAAAAGGAACATTGAATTATTGCCTTTAACTTGAAATAAAGATTGCAATTATTTATTCATTTTTTCCAATATTGCAAAGTTTTAAAATGTGGAGCCAAGTCAAGAAGTTTTATCCATATCTAACACATAATTAGAATGTCATCATTTATATTTTATTAAACCCCTTCGCGCCGACTGTCACGTCTACGTGCCAGCAACGAACACACTTACTTCCCGGCCGACACGCAGGCGTGCCAGAGCGTTTTCCCATTCAGCCCCGACTGTCACCACTTTAGATTTGTGCCAGTATCTTGGAGCATTTTAAATACTATAGTTTCTGCCACAAGATGGCATTGTATGTTCATATGGTTTCAAATACATGTACATTAGACCTTCTACTCGAAATGAGAGAAGCATGACTCACATGCACGTGTTTTTGATTATATAATCAAAAGGGGAAATAAATATTTCCAAATGGCGTGCTTTAAGACATCTCTTTAAATTTGCGCGTGGTAGTTTATTGTAAGTAGAGAAGTTTTATTTTCGCTAAAGCGTTGGGTATTTCGGTTTGCAGTTCAGTTTTAGAAAATAATTAGATCTTGTTAGACGTGAATTCTTTCTGTTTTTCCGTTGTAATGTCGAAGCGTCGAAAATGTTTAACAGAGCATGAAATAGCAGAAATGATGCAAAATATTTCACATATTGATTCCGAAACAGATTCTGATAGTAGTGATAGTGATACTATAATATATTCTGATCATAAAGAATCTGGCATTGATACTTCGAAAATTTCATGGATTTAGGCTTAATAGCAAAAAAGCCCCTGGCCCTGGACAGACGCTTGCGTCAGACACTGCCGGCCTCCACGATAAGCGCACGTTTGCGCTACCCGTAGCGAAGGGGTTAATTAATGTATATTTATGCTTCTTTTTCGAAGAAATTATCTTTTTCAAAGTCTTGGCAGGGGAAACACTTTAATTTATCACAACTTCAGAAAATGTAATGAAGTGCAATGATGTTGCAAAGAAAGAAAGAATTAATTATTTTTCGGATTTTCAAAAGTAACACAAATTTCATGAACCAATGCATATAATTATGAACATTTAAGATTATAGAGAAATATTGCTTTCTGAAGTGTTCCCAATAATTTATATTACTAATTTTACACTTTAGTTTAAGGTATTTAATTGAAAAATAAAAATATTTTTATGTATTCATTTATATTAAAATCTTCCATTTAATAAGATACAGTTCTTATAATCGGTGTTCTCTCAAATAATTATAAAGCAGTTCTGAATTTATCACGAATAAACTTTCTAAATGAATTATATTTAGAAATACATACAAAGTGGAGGGTTATGGTGAAATGTAATCTTATTAGACTTTTCTATAGCCACAAATAGAAAAGTTAAGAACATTATGGTTTATATTTATATGGTTTTCTGTTAAACTCTACCACCGTTCATTAAGTAAATTTATTTAGTAAGAGATAAACAAAATGAAGTAGCGAAAAATAAATAATTCAAACGTATAGCTAATTAATATTTTGTCTTTCAGAATGGCAAAGAGTTGATTTAAAGAAAGCAGCGAGAGAGTTATTGCTTCCATTTTATGACTTTGGTGATTCACCATGTACACGTGGTAGTGGTTTTTACAGAGACCCTCGTGACTGCCACCGATACATTCGTTGTGTGGATGAGTTCAGTACAGGTCGAAGATTCAGCATGTTTGTTGGTAGATGTGAACCTGGCTTGGTGTTTGATGAAAATATTAGCTCATGTAACTGGCCAGAATTAGCAGCACCATGCAGCGATTCACCAGAAAAACTCACAATACCTCCAGGAAAGTTTAAACCTCAAGAAATAGAACAAGACAATATCATAGCAGAAGAATCAAATGAGAAGAATAAGCCTTACCCCGAACAGCTTGAAGTTTATGAGCCACAGGACTCCAGCCATCAGTTCCAACAAGAAGAACAACAATTTCAAGAAACGGAGTCACAATACCAACCAGAACAGCAAGAAATATATCAGCAGTCCCAAGATTCTGAGAATACATTTGATCAGGAGGAACAATCAAATTCAGAAAGTGCACAGCAAGAAGCAATTTCCAGCAGTTTTCAAACTGATGAACAATCGATAGAACAAAATAGTCCTGAATATTCAGATGAAATGAGCAATTTTCCTTTAGAGCAATCGCACGAAACAAATCCTGATTCGCAGCAGCCTGATTCAGTCGGAATTAAAGAACAGTACCAACAGGTACAGGAATTTGTGCAAGAAGTGCCAAATCAGCAGTCGGATATATTTCATGAAATCTCTCAATCTGGTAATTTTGAGACTTCTCAAATTTCACTTCAACCAGAAAACCAAGGACTAGATTCTGATATGAATTTCGAACAACAAGAAGTTTCTCATAACCTTGAAAATAACGTACCACAAAATAGAGTTACTTCTGGAATTTTCCAAGAAATTTCAGAAGATGGAAACAGCCAATCCCCTCCATCATCCAGCGAATATCAAGGCCATCAGCAAGATCAGGCTCAAGAATGGTGGGATTCAGAAAATGATAGTTCTGAGCCTTCTGAGCCAATAAATATTAATGCGGAAAATTCTGTAATGCAGGTTGAAACTTCTTTAAATGAACCTATCGTATGCAACAAAGAAGGATTTTTTAAGCATCCAACAAACTGTAGTCGTTTCGTAAGATGTGTTAAAATTGAGCAAGGAGCTTTTGCAGTTCATTTCTTTGAATGTGGAAAGAATCTTGTCTTTAATGAAAAGGAGAGCTTTTGCACAAGATCTACTGCAGATAAATGTAGTCAAAGGAGGAATAAGAGACAAGCTGGAAACCCAAACCTTGAATGCAGAGATGAAGGATTTTTCAGACATCCAAGTGATTGTCGAGCTTTTTACCGATGTGTAATCGGAGCAACTGGATATTACGAGACACACTTATTTTCTTGTCCAGAAACACTTGTTTTCGATGAAGAATATGCAACATGCAACTGGCCAGACAAAGCTGCCCCTTGCTCCACTAATAGACTATCAAGCAGTCCAACTCGTAAAACTCAGTCGCCACCGAGATCAGCTAACAGGCCACTTCAAGTACTATCTACCAAAAATTATTGGACTACATCAGCACCAAGAAATGATTTTGTTGATAAAAAGCCACTGGTGCCTGTCAGAGATGCTTCTAGAAATCAAAATACTGCAAAACCTTCTCGTATTCCATCAAGAAATGAACAAATGTGTACTTCCCCAGGTTTTTTCAGGCATGAAAAAGACTGTACGAAATTTTACAAATGTGTTAGGCGTGATAACTCTTTTATCAGATATGAAATAAGTTGCCCGAATAATCTTGCATTTGATGCAACATCATCTCGATGTGTTCCTCAAAAATATGTCAGCTCTTGTAACAAAATAAAGAGACCTCTTCCTCCTCGTCAAGATGATGAAAGCAGTTCAACAGTCACTGAAGCAGCACAAACCACACCTGAAAGCGTGGAATCTCCAAATGAATCTGAATCTGAGATTAAATGCACAGAAGAAGGATACTTTAGAAACCCTAACGATTGTAATCGTTTTTATAGATGTGTTGATTTTAGTGGGGAAAAACAGGAATTTGTGCGTTATGATTTTAAATGTCCTGAAGGCTTAGTATTCGACGAAGAGAATAATGTTTGCAACTGGCCAGATGAAAGTACACCCTGTGAAGGAAAAAATGATAATAAGGACGGAAAAGGAAAATCTAAAACAACACAGAGGGAAACTTCGGAAGAAAGTGCTACTACTTCTGCCGCAAGTTCTTCACCTACACCTGAAACAACACCTCCCGAAACTACTCAAACTGAATCAACAACTCAAAAGTCAAATGGAACACCAGAACAAAGTCAGACAACTCCTTCATCAACAACTGTTGGGGATTCAGATGAAGAATCTTCTGGAAATGAAAATAAAGGGAAAAAACCTGGAGAATCAGGAACTCAAGATAGTTGTGACAGTGAAGGTTTCTTTAGAAATTCCAAAGACTGTAACAAATTTTATCGTTGTGTTGATTTCAATGGAGAATTTGTACGTTATGATTTTTCATGTCCAGAAGGTCTCGTATTTGATGAAGAAAACAGTGTGTGCAATTGGCCTGATGATAGTGCACCTTGTAATTCGAAGTCCAATGAAACAGATGAAAAGGAAGAAAGCGAAGATGAATCAAGCAGCACTGAAAGTAGTAAAGGCTCTACATCAAAGTCCACTTCTCCCACAGAATCGACAACTACTAGAAGAGGAACAGAGGAAAGTACTGTCAAATCCACAACAACAAAACGACCTCAAAAATCTTCCACTACCAAAAAACCAGAAAAAGAAGTAACTTCTTCAACAACTGACCGACCAAGAAAATCTTCATCTACCCCACAACCCAAAGATGATAAGAGAAGTGGAGAAACACAAGGAGATTGTAAAAAAGAAGGCTTCTTTAGAAATCCAAGCGATTGTAACAAGTTCTATCGCTGTGTGGATTATAATGGAGAATTTGTCAAATATGATTTCTCATGTCCTGAAGGTTTAGTTTTTGATGAAGAAAACAGTGTGTGTAATTGGCCTGAACAAAGTGCTCCATGCGATGGAAGCTCTGGAAAAGGCGACTCTACAAAAGCAGACAAAACAACGAAACAATCCAGCACCACGACTCCAAAATCTACAGAATCATCTTCCACAACGCAAAAATCTACAGATTCATCTACTACAACCCGAAAACCAACAGAAGAATCATCTTCTACGGTTCAAACATCATCACAGACGGATGCATCAACAAGATCACCTACTGAACAAACAAATTCCGAGGACAGCACTACTAGTACTTCAGTTACAACTAGTACAACCTCTGGGATAACGAGTGGAGAAAGCAGCACAAAAGAAAGTACATCTGGAAAGGGTGAAGCCGGAAGTGCGGGTGAATGTACTGAAGCTGGTTTCTTCCGAAATCCTGAAGATTGTGGAAAATTTTATCGTTGTGTTGATTTTAATGGTGATGGACAAGAATTTGTGAAATATGACTTTTCTTGTCCAGAAGGTTTATATTTTGATGAAGTCAATAGTGTTTGCAATTGGCCAGATGAAAGTCCCAAGTGTGAAACTGGTTCAGGAGGAGGAAAAAGCACAAAAGACGGTGAAGAAGGCACTGATTCTTCCACATCTTCCCAAAAAGAATCTTCAACTACAACTGAATCTTCAACTGCCACTTCTACAACTGAATCTTCTACTACGCAAAGTACTAGAGGAACAAGACCACAACAGACGACGTCCTCTGAAGGAACACCATCAACTACAAAATCACCTCAAAGCACGACTTCTTTAGAGACTACCACTGGTAATGGAGAAGAATGCACAGAATCAGGTTTCTTCAGGTGCCGTGACGATTGTAGGAAATTTTACAGATGTGTTGATGAAAATGGTGATGGTAAATTGAAACGTTATGATTTTAAATGCCCAGTTGGATTAATATTTGATGATAAAAATAAAAAATGTGATTGGCCTTCTAAAGAGCTAACTTGTGAAGATTCTTCAGCGACTACCAGTATAAGCAGTACTACTATTACTTCTACTACTGAAGAGCAATCTTCTACTACAACACAAACTTCAACCCAAAGAGCAACATCTCCTATTCCATCAACAACAAGTACTTCCGGCTCAACCCAAACTAATGAATGCACTGAAGAAGGTTTCTTTAGAAATCCTGAAGACTGCAGTAAATATTACCGCTGTCTCGATGAAGGTGATGGTACATTAACAAGAGAAGATTTCTCTTGTGCAGAAGATGAAGTTTTTGATGAAGAAATGCGATATTGTAATCGAAAGGATTTAGCACCTCCATGTGACCAAACTTCTTCAGAATCGCAGGGGACAACTAAGAGCTCTTCTTCCACAACTACCAAAGGAATTACAACTGAGTCCACCACACCCAAAAGTGCTACAACTGATAGCTCCTCATCTACGACTCCAAAAAGTAGTTCTTCATTTGAATGTACAGAAGATGGATTTTTCCGAAATAAGGATGACTGCGCTGAATTTTATAGGTGTGTGAAAGAAAATGACGATTCTACCTATGTGCGATATAACTTTACCTGTCCTGAGGGTCTTATATTTGATATGAAAAATGAAAGATGCGATTTTCCTTCATCTGAACTAACATGTGAGTCGGAATCGTCAACATCAAGTTCTACAGGTACCACTGAAGCTTCAACAACAACTGCATCTAAGGAATGTCAAGAGGAAGGATTTTTCAGAGACCCAGATAACTGCAGCAAGTATTATCGATGTCTAGATGAAGGAGATGGTACATTGACAAGAGAAGAATTCTCTTGTGCTGAGGATGAAGTTTTCGATGAAGAAATGAGATACTGTAATCGTAAAGATCTTGCACCACCTTGTGATGAAGGCTCTTCCACGTCAAGTTCTACTCAAAGCACTACTATGCCTTCCTCAGGATCAACTACCTCCTCTTCTGTTTCTACAGGTAATGATGAATCAACAGCAACAACATCAGTTAATACAGAAACAACAGAGGAAGGTGATTGTTCAGAAGAAGGATTTCATAGAGAGTCGGATGACTGCAGAAAATTTTATCGATGCGTAGATTTTAGAGGAGATGGTAGAAAATTTACAAGATATAACTTTGAATGTCCGGATGATTTGGTATTTGATGACAAAAATAATGTATGTAATTGGCCATCTGCAGTACGTGCTTGTGAATCATCTGGAGGATCCAACCAATCTACTACTGAGAGCTCTTCTTCCACTTCTTATACTTCAGCCACAAAAACTGATGGAACAACATCAACTACACAAAATGATCGAACGACTTCAACTACCCAAAATGATCGAACAACATCGACTACGCAGAACGACAGAACATCGACAACTCAAACAGATATGACGACATCTTCAACTGAAAAACCACGAACTACTTCGACGACACAAGATGAAAATTCTTCAACAACATCTGGTATCTCTACTACTAGTAGTGAAGGGGATTCTACCTCCACGAGTACTACAGACTCACAAACTACAAGTAAAAAACCTTCAGAAGGAACAGAATGCACAGAAGAAGGCTTTTTCAGAAATCCAGATGACTGCAACAAATTTTATCGTTGCGTTGATTTTGCAGGAACAAAAGAATCTTTTGTCCGTTATGATTTTGAATGCCCAGAAGGACTAGTGTTTGATGAGACAAACGACGTTTGTAATTGGCCAGAGATGACTCCAGGTTGTGATTCAAGTTCGGCAACTGGTGAAAATGAATCTAAAAATACAACACCAATGGAAGATAATTCAAAGACTACAGGTACTACTTCATCAGATGATGATAATTCTAAAACAACATCGAATGAACCTTCCAGTACAACATTAGGAGGATCAACATCTTCCAATGAAGATACAACTTCAGATACCACAGGTACATCCTCAAAAGGTACTACATCAACTTCAACTTCTCAAACAAGTAGTGATGATTTTCAATGTGAAGAAGAAGGTTTCTTCCGAGACGAGAAAAATTGCAGAAAATATTATGAATGCAAAAGGGATGAAGATACGACTGAATTAATCAAAATTGATTGCGAATGTCAGGAAGGTTTTGTTTTCGATTCCGAAGGCTGGTATTGTAATGCTGAAGAACTCAGCCCTCCATGTGATGATGGATCTTTTAAATGCGAAGAAGAAGGATTTTTCAGAGATCCTGAAGATTGTACAAAGTATTATCATTGCAATAGAACTGAGCCAAACAGCAATCAATTTAGAAAAGAAAGTTTCCAATGTTCAGATGGATATGTTTTTGATGAATCTGGAAGGTACTGCAATGCTCCAGAACTCAGCGAACCTTGCAATAACACTTCTTCAGAGGATGGAACATCTACTACTCCTACCACTTCGGGAACAACTTCTAATACTGGAACTTCAACAGCCAATACAAGAACCACATCTTCCAGTACCGGAACCACATCTTCTAATACTAGAACAACTTCATCGGGTACAACAAGCACTTCATCTGACGGAACAAATGACTGTCGTGAAGAAGGGTTTTTCAGAAACCCTGACGATTGCACAAAATATTATCAATGTACAAAAAATGAAGAAACTGGTGATTTTGAAAAGAAAGATTTCTCTTGCCCAGATGGTCGCATATTTGATGAGAAGCCACAATACTGCAACGACCCACAGTTAAGTGAAGAACCTTGTGAATCAAGTACGACACAAGAAAACACAATGAGTACTACACCAACAACAAGTGAATCATCCTCATCTGACTCTACTACAACCACACAAACCGGCGGAACCGATTCGACAACTCAGGCAAGTACATCTTCAACAGGCACTGACAATATAGGATCTAGGAAAGGTGGTGGAGACCCTGAATGCACTCAAGAAGGATTCTACAGACATCCAAAGGACTGTAACAAATTCTACCGATGCGTTGATTTCTCAGGAACAGGAGAGTCTTTTGTACGCTATGACTTCGATTGTCCTGAAGGATTGCATTTTGATGAAGTCAACTCGGTTTGTAACTGGCCAACCATGTACCCACGTTGTGAAACGCAAAGCGAGTAACTTCCGCATAGTAACTTCTTAACTCACCTGATCAGAGCTTTACAATTCAAAGTTTTTAACAAAAATGTAAATAATGTGGGCATATACCTACGAAAGGGCGAATGAGAGAAGAACCCATCACTTAAAAATAGAATAATTGAAAGTACTAGGAGGAATATAATCGATTTTTCATTCATTTTGTCAGCTAGTCAGTAGAAGTTTGAATAGCATAATCAATCACCATCATTTATCAAAATATAAATTTCTAAAATTAAATTGAAAGCTCCCAAATCTAAGATAAAGTCATCATTAATGAATCTATGCAACAATAGCTTATTTGTTGAAATAGAAAATAACTGGTTCTTCTTTAGAGAACAGTTATTTGTTACTAGGTTCTTTTACAATCCTTCCTCTTTGCCCTTATCTATGAAGCTTATCAGGGTATTTAAGACAATTAATGTGAGTGCCAAGTTGTTAAATTTGTATACACAGAATTTGGTTGTGGTCATCAAAACTATTTATTTCATTATTTATATTTTTTTGAATCCATTTCATTTTCATTCACTTATAATTGAATATTTGATACTGCCATTTTCAATAGCTTGTGAACATGATTGTTATTTCTTCACTAAATGTTCAACAAAATTCGGAAATTAGTTACATTAATAATCTTCCAGCAGTAAAATGTCTTTTAAATAACAATTCTTTGTGCAGAAATATTAAAATGTGAAATATTTAAAAAAAAAAGGATGTTAGACAAAATAGATATTTATTAACATTTTAATGTTAAAAAACTATTAATGAGTATTAAATGTTCGCTCTTTCCACAGATTGCATATTCTAAAATGGAGTTTGTATTAATCCATATATAAAACCTATAATTATTAACTGAATGTCTTTATGAAAATTATTCATAAGTAAACATGTAAATTATACTTTATAGTAAGAAATTAATCTCAAATAATAAATATTATTTCATTTCTTATAAACTCAAGCAATAATCATATTTTAAAAAATAAAAATAGTGAGTTCATATTTTTAAACTTACTTAAAAACATTAAATATTTGGTTAATTTTAGTTTATTTATTATAAAATGTTCTTTTTTCTACAGCATGAATACAAAATATAACACAGTAATGGGCTTAATTATTTTTAAATAAAATCTCAAATAAATACAAAATGCATTTTAACCTCAATCATTTCATTCAAATTATTCATATTATTATTTATTGCATTTTAATGCATTAAAAATACAGACTCCACATTTTTATTTATTATACCATTTCACATGTATTACATTAAGTTTTTAACTAACCGGAAACTATTTAACTACCACAAAATGCTTTGTAATCTTAAGTGCCTTATTTCAAAAGCACTTGAATTGTGACACTTTTGTCTAAGTTCAAAAAATGCTTATGTTTGTATTGTATTTGAATAAAGTGTGTTGTTGTTCATATTGTTTTTTATTTGATTACATATTCTTAGGTTGAAAACAAAACAAAAATCTTTTTTTAGAACAAAGACCAGGCTGATTTATTATAACCACTTAAATATTAAAATGTTACAAATAAATCCAGAATTTTTAGAAATACAGAAATTATAATTATGTTTTATATAACTCAAAAAACATAAAATATATATTTATTTGCATCATGTATAAATAGTAATAATTTACAAACGGAATAAGATCCAAGGAATACAATAAATATATTTTGTTGGATAGTAAACATTTATAAATACTTCTCTCTACCAACTAATAAATTCACACATAATATTAAATATTTAAAAAGTATTTGTATCTTAAATATTTTGCATGAGCAGAAAAATATACCACTTTGTACAGTATGTTTTACAAAATAGGCAAAAAATGAATTTCATAATTACTTTTTTATACATATCAAACATAAATATATTAGATAAGAGAAATATAACCAAAATTCTATTTTTTTTTTCATTTTAGAATTATTCAATTTCAAAGAATGTATCAGAGAATTATTTGTCAACAATACTGTTCAAAAATATTTATAATATAAAATAGGCATTATCATGAAAAATCATTTTTTCTCATATATGGTTTCATTGAATTTTTTATTCCTTTTTTTAACTATTTAATGTGAACAGTTCACATATACAACAAGCTGTTAATATATTTTTTTTTAAATACCAACCTTATGTTTTTCGATTTTTCGGCTGATAAATTTTTTTTAAATACCAAATATAACATGAATTATTCCTAAAATTTCCTTTTGGATATTGAATGATCCTCAAAAGGAAATTCAAAATCCTTTTGGAACTAATATCAACAAGAGAAAATAATTTTGATTACATAAATTATCAGCGATGCAGATTTAACTTTGCTTTGATTCCTAAAAGTTCTCAAAATATTGCTTGCAAAAATTTGTACTTCAAGGCAAATAAAACTCTTTAAAAAGATATATATAAATATTTTAAATAAAATTAAGATCTTTCAGTGTTTATAATTTATAATAAAAGCTACAAGTAACCCAATCTTAATTGTTTCTGAAAATTTTGACTATAAATATTTTATTTGATAATAGGTATTATCTTGATTACTTCACGTTTTACCGCATTTTACTTGAGAAACGTATATACAGTGCTTCACTGTAAGTTATGATCATTCACAAATGAAATTTTTATGCTTAAATATTTTTTTCGACATAAATTAGTACATAGTGCCATTCATCATAGTTAATTTAAGTGTTTTTCGGTTTTAAGTAGCATATCAGAAGCATTAATTGTAGGTAAGTTTCATCACATGATATTTCAGAATATGAATTTTTACTTAAATTATTGCGAACCAGTAATTATCCAACTGAAGTATTCAGAACGTTATTCGAATAGGTTTCAGTTCATTTGTTTTATAATCATATTTCATACATGAGATGGTTTTTTTTCCCACCAATATCGAGATTTAAAGTGGAATTCGAACTGTTACAAATGTCCATGTTGGTTGTTTTATTCGATTTGTTAAGCTGCCTTTCAGCCCGAGAGCTACCATCTCGACAGCGATTCAAAAAAAAGGAAGAAAGAAAGAAATGCACTCGAAAGAAAAATAGCAGTCCAAAAACCTGAAACAATCTTAAAAAAAGTAAAAAATAATCCGTAATTTGTCTAAGATATTTTCCCAAAAGAGCTAAGTGGCTCAAACATACAAACGCAATGTTTTAACACATAATACTGAATCAAAAACAATGAAAACAACAAACTAGGAAAGAAAATTAAAAATTTGTTTAATCCACATTTATTTACATTAAATTCATAGTTCATTTTTAATACATTAGAAAACTGTACTAAAGAAATCAAGTCGTAACAAATTACACCCACGTATGAATGATTCAATACCATAACAATAAGATTCATGAAATAAATTCAACAAATAAATAATAAAAAACACGCATTTAATCATACATTATTATATCTGATTAGATATAGACTGTATTTAGATAAAGCACATATTGTTCTGAAAATATTACTTTCTGTGAACAATAATTTTTTATAAAAATAATAATTGTTTTCAAGCATAAATATTGATGGATCGGCAGTTATGATGTAAAGGAAATTAAGCTATAATAGTATAATTTACAATAGAAATTATTAAATAATAATAAATAGAATTTAATAAATAATAATTAAAGTTAATAATTTATACATGCATGGTGATCATACTAGAAAGAAATTGATAATATTCTAGAATTTTTCCAAAGGAATGAAGATGATTTATTACATAATCGATTGAATTTATCTATGAGGAAAAATGTCAAACATAATAAAAATATAATGAGTAAATGACATAAAAAAACACACTATATGCGAGCCTTTATTAAAGTATAGTCTATCTAACACATATTACTTTGATGGTAAATAGCTGAACTTTGCAGACTTGAACACTTCCAAGCCTATTTAAGAAATGTATGATTAGTTTTAAGTTGATGATTATACGAGATATTAGTTTACTTAAAATTATTTCTCTGATTTCTAAAAAGTAAAAACATGATCAGTTTTATTGAAGTTATTTTTTGTTTAAAAAAATAACTTAAAATTTCATTATTGTAAAAATTAAAAAAAATATATTTAAAATACTTTTAAAAAACGCATTATCCTACAGAAATTAAACTTTGATATCTTTACTTTGTGTGATAGCCAAACAAGACAGAAAATGTAGACGAAACTAAAATTTTCATTTTTTTGTTAATTTAACCATTTTTCGAATATTTTTAGGTATATTTTTAACAAAAGACAAATTATTTTACCTAATTTTGTTCATCTAAGTGTTATTTTAAACGTAATGTTTAAAACGAAAAATTAGCGTAACTTTAAAATCACTTTAAAAGATAATTTTATTATACATAGATAACTTTGTGTTGGGCGAAATAAATCTGTTTGTATTTAAAATCTAGCATATAATAAGCACATCTATTATTTCTGAAGATTTCATTAAACACAAGAAAATAGGTAAAACATTTGGAGTATATGAGATTTTATATCATGATAACATATTTACGAAGGCTTGAATTAAAAATTAGCACAATATAACAAAATATGAATAAAAAATATTAAAATATGCTTTCAAATGTCGATGCCTTTATTGAATCAGAAAAAAGTTTCAAAAGTAACAAAATGCTTATAAATTACAAAACAAAAATTAATAGTTACTTTAAAAGAAAAAGAAAAAACAGTTGAAAGTGCAAAACCATGAAACATGTCAGCACATATATTTAAGATTGCATAACAAATGTAAGCATCATTTACCATGAAAAAATACTGTTTTGATTGATACACATTAAATTCATTGCAACATAAAAACCTTATAAATTAACTATAGTTTTGAAAACAAATATGAAACAAAAAAGATAAAAAAAACTGAATTCATCGAATTTCCTCTTCCTTTATCTTCTTAAAAATGGCATAAAGTATTTTTCCATAAAAAAATTATATATAATTATCCTGAGGTAGTTTTTCATAGCCCACTAACAAGTTCAACATCTTTCTCAGATTCGGCAACCTGTTCATAAATAAAATAAGACATTATTATTTTTTGTATACAGAACAATAGAATGGATTACATAGTAGGAATATTTTTGTAACGATTCGTTAATAATAACATGAAGTAACATTTCCATATTTGCAGTAGATCACAGTAAAAAAGAGTAATAAAATATTTTGAATACATACAAATGTTACAATATGGAGATGCTCTTAGTTGAACAAATCACTTAACACATTAAGCTGCAACCACAGTTGGTGTCTCTAAACTATGATAATGAATCAAACATTGGCCACGAAATTTTGTCAGCCATACTCGAGTATTTTTTATGAAGTACAGAAATTATTAATCATTTATCGAGTTAATTAATAAAATACTTCTCATTCTAATAAAATTCAGAAATGGAAGTAGATGCTGGCTGGTAGTTATGTACGAGGTCCCTAGATCTCACGATCTCTCGAACTGGAGCTGGAATTGTTTGGTGATTATAGCTGTAATCTGATTGGCAGAAAATTAAAGTGTGCTCTAAAGGGGAGGGGCTTACGAAATTTTAAGAAATGTGAAAAAATTAAAGTTGCATAAAAACATGAATTTTAAATATATACTTAATCATCCAAATTATAAGAAGTAAATATATAGATAAAAATACACGAAACCATAATTGAACAGAAAATTTATCATGTTATATTTTCAATAGGAATCTTTTCAAGACTGACAATCATTCTTCCATGACGTGTAATTTACACAAGTTTGTCACTAAAAGCATTAATTGCTCAATAATAATTCTTGTTATGGGGCTATATGGTTTATTTCCACAGAAACACAATGAAGTTGAGATTACAATATATCCTCATATCTCATCGATGGAAACAGTTTTTCTAAATTAAGGTTACGATGAGATTATTATGTTTTCTTTCAGATCCAACTAATAAGATCAAGTAGTGAAACCATTTCCCAGAGAGAGAAATTATTTTCTGCCCTTCCATAATTGCAACAATATGAGATTTTTATTGTTAATATCTCACTGATATTTTTGTTATTATCAATATTTTAGTTATTCGATAATTTCTTTGAAAAATCTTGATATATTTATTCGATTTTTGAACATGTTACTTTCAATAAAAAAATTCAAAATGTTAAGACGTTTTCCTCAAATGTAAAGGTTATTGGGCATTCTGAAATGTTTTATAATTCAATCTAAATCATAATTTGCAAATGTAAATCAAGTGCTTTTAAAACAAACATTTTATTTCATAAATGAAGGCTAAAATTTGTTGTAATGAAGTTAAAATTTGAAAAAAATAATAAAAAAACACATTTAAATCATCCATGCCGATTTAAACTAACCATAAAGTGGATGTTATCATTTATTTATTGCTTGCATAAACAATCAATATTTAATATGCTTTACATGCTATATGAAATAAATTTATCTTTACTTAATGATTAATAAATACTTATTTTTTAATAGTGGTATCAAGAGAGACAAGTATCTAATAATATATAAAATAACCAATCCCACTAAGATATTGGCCATAATTTTCTTTCCAACTGCTCACTGAAGAGCTCATACTACTGACAAATTGACTTGTTTTTGATGGGTGGGCAAAATTGTATATTCAACATTATTGGTGAAAACGGTTATTTGTTTAACTCACAGACCAATTATAAGTAAAATAAACTGACGTACACATGATCTCAACTGTAACGAAAGAAATAACCACTTTATGGCTAATTAAAGCTCAGAAAATGATTAATTAAAAAATTCTATCTTGTTGAATATCTATAACTAATTCAAACGATTTTTAATTTAAAAAGAAAAATCAGCTCAAAATTTTCAAATTTAATACATATTACGCAATTTATTTTCGAATCACACTTTTGCAAAGCTCACTTAGGAAAATATGGAAATTATTTTCTTGAGTAAGTGTTTTGAAAAAGAAAATATTTATGACTGGCAAACGCGCATGATTAACTGGAGAGTGGAGTAGCGCTAAAGTTGGCTATTAATTTGCAGCATGCAAGCTTTACGAGAGGGCGATTATTTATGAAAGAGTTAAGAGGAGGGCTAATGACAGGAACACCGCACCTTCTTTCGCTTCATGAGGCAGAGGATGTTGACCCAGACAAAAGATGCACATCCGACGAAGGCCACACGTGTGTAGGGGGGTAAGAAGCCGAAGTTGATGGCTTGGGCCGGCAGCCAGAAGCAGCAGCTTACCTAGGAAAACAATAAATCAGAAACAGCAAGACACCAATTCAGGCAATCTTAAAAGTTTTATAATTAATTATAAATAATTATTTATGATTTACTTATTATTAGAGATGACAAAAATTTTCGTTGGCAACACTTCAACAAAGCAAAATTTTACCATCGTGTGTAGCAGCAGAATAATTCTCAAATAAAAAAAGTTAAATAGTACATTGTAACAGTAATAGAACTTTTATAGAAAATAAATCAAAATGACCCACAGATCATTTTCAGTTTTGTTTAATTTAGTAAGGTCTTAATATGAGTTTGTAAAATATGGAAAGTTACAGTTACAAAATGTCATTAGGGAATTGCAGTGAAAGTCTGAATCGTTGCCTAAAATAAGCAAATTCAGAAATGATGATTGCAAAAGAATCAAGAGGAAATCAAAATGACTTTCAGAATAATTAGCTTCATTTCTGCCGAAATTTCACGGAGACTAAAACTTATTAATTTTGATAAATGTAAGAAAAATTAGAAAATAATATAAAATCAAAATAATAATTATGAAATTCAAAATACATTACAAGTTAATCAAAATGGTCTTTAGATCATTTTGCTTCAAATTTGATGAAAATTTATTCAAATAACATTTTTTAAAAATAAAAGATTATGCCTTATATATAATCTATGCAATGACTATATAAAAATTAAATTCAAATTTTTATCCAATTATATTAATTTTTAACAAAACAATTTGGTCAATTTACTGTACGATCTCCTTGGCAACTTTTTCAAAAAGTCACCAAAAACATCCCTATTTTGCACAAGCGAGATCTAAAAATAAACAAAATATTGCCTGATTGATTGGAATCCCTCATCTGCGGTCGAATCTGATTGGTCGGAATTGGTTGGATTGTCAGAAAATGTTATTTATTGCCGAATGTGAAAAAATCACGCCAAGGATGACCGTACAGTAAATCTCAGCCAACAATTTATGCAGCCTCACTAAAAATTTATGAATGAGTTAAAATGATCTTCAGAGTATATATTATTTATTTATTTCTATTATTAAACAGCATTTTCATAAAAAAAATTATTTTGAAAGAAAGGTTAAAAAAGCAAGAACTGCACGCATTACATGTATAATCAATAACATCAATCATCACGCAAAATAACCCCTGATCAAAAATAACTTATACACGTGAATCCCTTATTTCCTAATCCAAAATCAACTGCTTATCTTTCATTTTGAATAAACAGTAAGACATTAAGTGTTTCTGCATCTTCTAACATCATATCTTTCTCAACAGTTCTGGATTTGAATCTCAACTGGAAAAGCATGTTTATTTCCTCGTCTTTTTGAAGATTTTTTTCTTAAGGATATATCCCAGATATTGTTAATAAATTATGCAGCGAAGTTTTAGTGATAAGTAAATTGTACTAATTCAACATTTTACAGAAAATTTATTTAAAATGTGGTTCAATATTTATAGAAGAAAATGCAATTTCAAACAATTTTCTAATTAATTACTTAATATTAATCAAGATATTGTTAAATGAGTCAAAAATATTTTACGTAATAACGTAAGAATTGTTTGATTCATTAAATATTTTGATTCTTACGTAATGATTATCTGATTTTAAATTAACAATATCGTGATTCTTACGTAAATAATTTTCTGATTACAAAATATCGAATCTATGCATTTATTATAACAATAAATTCATTCAAATACGATATTATATCAACATTGAAAACTCGATTTTAAATATTTAAATAGCGTTATTTCAAAGGAAAAGTATCACCGCAAAACTCTCACCTTTTCATAAGCACTCTGTAATTGAAATAAAATAACATTCGAACGTCAATAACATTTAAGAACAAATTTAAAGTATTCTACACTTTAAATGATGTGTGTAATTTCCAATTAAGAGTTGATTATTATTCATTTAGATTCCAAATACGCAAAATTTTAAGCATTATTCGACTAGCACTTAATGTCATTTTAAACAAAGGAAAGAAGCAAATTTTGAGTTGGAAGAAAAAATTATGCAACCAATTTTTATTTACATTATTAATAACATAAGTGAAAATAATTTCCAAAAAGAATATCCGGAAATACTAAACACAACATTACCAAACATAACATAACATTAACAAAACGGCTGAACAAAAATTTTAAGCATTATTCGGTTAGCATTTAATGTCATTTTAAACAACAAATTGTCATTTTAATGTCATTTTAAAGTCAATTTAAAGAAGCAAATTTTGAGTTGGAAAAAAATTATGCAACCAATTTTTATTTACATTATTAATAACATAAATGAAAATAATTTCCAAAAAGAATATCCGGAAATACTAAACATAACATTAATTGACAAAATGGCTGAACAAAAATTTTAAGCATTATTCGGTTAGCATTTAATGTCATTTTAAACAACAAATTGTCGTTTTATGTCATTTTAAAGTCATTTTAAAGAAGCAAATTTTGAGTTGGAAAAAATATTATGCAACCAATTTTTATTTACATTATTAATAACATAAGTGAAAATAATTTCCAAAAAGAATATCCGGAAATACTAAACATAACATAACATAACATAACATTAATAGAAAAAATGGCTGGACCAAAAAAAATTCCAATTCATTAAGATATGCATTTAGCAATGTATTAGAGAATGAAATAAATTTGCAATAAATTCTGGAAGAAAAACCACAAGTTAAAATCAAATGCAGAATATTATGAAATGAAAGCATACATAGCGTTGCTTTTCAGATGAAA